>PVJN01002989.1:0-88476 GCA_004026805.1 Lasiurus borealis | reverse complement strand
TTGAAGACCTTGGGTCCACTTTGTCTTCAGGAACTTCAAGGTGTCCGAACAGGACAGTGCATCTATGGAGTTGGCAGTGTGAGACAGCTATGAAAACATTTACAGGATTAGAACACACTCTTTGGCCCTGAAGGAAATTATTTTTACTTCAGCATAATTGCCCCAAAAGAAAATATGAATGTAGTAAAATTTTCTTAAAATTTCCTTTGGTTCAAGGATACCACTATTCTAAATAGATCATCCCAAACTACACAATTTTCTAGGGAACTCCATTTCTTTGTCCCATTTAGACCTTTCTTTCAGAACCAATCATTTAATTTTGTTTTTATTTTTCTATGAGAGCTATCCTGATGACTAGTTGTATAAGATTATTATCAGGTATTTTATGTTGGGATTTCAATGCAAAGAGTTGGAGCTGGTAGAACAAAATGAGAAGAAATAGTTGTTAAATAAGCCTTCGGATGCTTTTCATATTGTGTCCTATAGGTAACATTCTAGTGTGACCCTTATTTATGTCTACAGAATGTGCCAAATGCCACACTGCCAGTAAAAGATGCCCCCTATACGAAAATAAACCACAGTGTGTCTCTATTATTAACTGATCCCATCTTTACTGTCTTCTTCCTAAACAAAAATATTGCTGCTGCCAGCCCACCTTTTAACAGGTAGAGGGCTCCCTCCTGTGGGCAAGTAGCTAAAACAGTTTCCATGGCAACAAACTTCAAATCTTGGCATCCTATACTGGTTGAGAAACCTCAAAATTATATTACAAGAAAATAGAAAATTAAAGAGAATCTGAGAAATAGTAAAGTGAACCTGAGAAATAGTAAAGTGAACATGAGAAATATTAAAGTGAACAATGATGATAGAGACTTAAAAAAATCAACAGAATAATTGCTGGAGGAAAGGGGAAATAAATAGGATCAAATAACACACTCAACAATTAGATAATGGGATTGGAATGAAAGTAGAGAAGAGAAGAGGATGTTGACATGTTAACGTAAATATGCCATAAAATCCATAAGTGACACATTCACTCACAAAAACACATAATCATACATTTTTAGTAACATGAAAAAAGTTATTGTTAGCTAAATAAATATACTAAATCTTTAAATAATTACTAGGACTTATATAATGTTCCATAGGTTATGGACCAATGTTTCATGTTCATCCATCATATATCCTCATTTAAATCCAGAAGAACATATTCTTATTAGTTTTGTCATTGATATTGTCACCATTGTACTAATTTACCTATTAAAAATAATAGCAGTTTCTATTATAAAATGTCCTAACAAGTGAATATTATGATCATACTATATGTCAAGCATTGTGCTAAAAATTGCTAGATTATTCAAATCTTTATGACAAGTTAATAAAATATAGCAAGTGAAAAGAGTCTTGTATGCATGCATATAAGCATAACCAATGAACACAAGACACTGGGAGGTTAGAGTATGCCTGGTGGGGGGAGGCAATGGGGAGATATGTATACATGTAATGCATTAATAAAAAAATGTCTATACAAAAAAAAAGTCACTATAAAGAAGCATGTTTGGAATGTTTGATTGACATCCAGCAAGGAGGTCTGTGAATAGGAGTGAAGATTGGATGTGTAACAGGGAAATGAAATCAAAGAAATAAGGTTTTAAAACAAGTAGGGCCTTATAGGCCATTGTAAGATCTTCACTTCCCTATGAAGAAATGTGGCATGATATGATGTACATTTAAAAAAGACTTCCCTCTGCTACATGGAAAATAAATTGTAGGCACAAATATAGAAACAAGAGTGTTTAGAAGGATAATGACAAAAGCCTTAATGAATATTGATGGTGCCTTCGGGCTGAGTGTTTGTGGTGTAGGTGGAGAGATCTGAGTGTTTTTTAGATGGATGTTGAGAACATACACAAGGGGATTTCTTAATGCATTAGATGTGGAATATGAGAAGAGAGAAGTCAAGGGTTATTCATAAATATTGGCTTGAGACCCTAAAGAAAGGGATTTGCCATCTATTGAGAGGAGGAAGATGATGTGAAAAGTAGATTTTATGGAATCAATAGTTCATTTTTATGTTAACTAGTTCTGTATTAGACATCAGTCTTAGTATGGCATGCCCAAAAGTCAGAGCTTGAAACTGAAGTGTATGTATTACTATGCTGTGATGGAGTTCAGGGACTAAGCAAGTCTGAGGGACATAGGGCAGGAGGTAGGAAAGGAGCAAGGGGAAGGATCAGGAGTGTAATCGAGTTGGCTGCTTATAGATCAAGTACAACCAATGGCTCCATCTCACAGGACTTCCAACAGGTAATATAAAGTAGGGCACCAGAGATAGTAAGCCCAAGAGGAGGAAAGAAAAAGACTATATCCACCAATTCACCACCTCCCATCACAGATTCACCTCAAGGGCAATCGCTGCACATGCAAACTGTGTGTTTTCTGAGCAGGAAGCTCATGTTGGCTTCTACCTCCATGACACCATGAAGGTCCTGGAGTGGGAAGCAAGGCACCTCTTATGGGGCAAGCAGTCAAACTCTCTCAGTCTCCTTAGCCATAGCCATATTAAGATTAAACTAATTAGGTGATCGAGGTGAAAGTGTCCAAGCTCCTGAATGCAGGTCAGGATGATGTGATATGAAATGAAATATCAGAGGTACCTACATAATGATCCATTGTAGACAACGAATAGGCAGTTAGATATGGGAGCCTGGGTAACACAGACAGAGCCCATGTGTAAAAAAGTAATAAATTTGACTGCATTGACACCAATGCAAAGCCAGAACACAAACAAGAAAATGAGAAAAGTATTTGCAACCTCGACACAAAGTTTGTATTCTCTTCATCTATAAAGGGATCATATGAAATAACTGAAAGTGGAAAACCACTTTCAATAGGAGAAAAAAAGGAGAGAAAACTGAAAAAGAAATATGAACTGAAAATGCACATGTGGAAAATATTCTTTTCATACCATCCTAGTGAACATGTAGTGTCAGCAGTCTCAATTTTGAATCACCACCATGAATTACTTAAATGTTAGAATTTAGTTGAAGGAAACTGTGTGCTTTCATATTTTAGGTAGTCTGTAAAATATCACATAAATTACTAAGCATCTGAAAAGTAATCTTCTCGAAAAAGAAAACAACAAATGAAAATTTCAGAGCTCTTTCTGTAATATATTTTTAAATAATTGCATGAGTAGCTTAATCATTTTTGCAGCTTTTTGTTGTTGTTGTTGTTTTTGGTTTTTGGATTCCCAAAAAGGCTTTTAATGTGATATTCAGAGATGTGGTTTGAAAAACTCTCCTGGATAATAGTGTGTTCCATTTCCATTTCATTCTTCTCTTTGTTTCACACTAAAATATAGGTAATGCATGAACCACATTTTAAAATTGTAAGTAAGGTAAAATTCAACTTCATTTAGTTCAATATTTATTGAGTATATGATATATTTTGCTTTAAAATATTTTAGAAAGCACAGCTGCCTAGAATTCTGTATTAACTTTGACCTTCACTCTGCTGTGAGACTAGCTAGCAAATTACTACACCTCTCTGTACTTTGCTTTCCAAATCTATAAACTGGAAATATTAATACCACCTATTTCAAGGACTGACACAAAGTAAATGCTATGAAAGTTTATATCTTTGGATTTTTAAAACATTTAAAGATCATGTATATACCACTATAAGCCTAGCACATAAAATATTCTCAATAAAGAGTAACTTACTATGCTTTTCTAATATGGGAATAGACTCTCTACCACTTGCATTACAACCATTTTATTGGAATAACATATAGGGCTACCTTGTATTTCTGTCCTTGGAGTAGTTTTAACAATTCAGTTTTATAAAATTCCATCTCTTTTCCAGATAATCTTGTTCTGTGGATGGTATCAGACAGTAGCTCAGTTAAAAGCCACTCTAATATTTAAACAGGTGTTTTATGGTAAGGTAAGCTAGCTCTTTTCTTTTTCCCCTCCATATGTATCCTTCCTATATTGAAAGTTGAATAGTATCCCTTATACTTTCTAAATTTTGACCATCAGTTTCAAACAGACTGATCACTGTTCACTGATTTTATGTGATGGGGACACAAAGCACAACTGAGCCATTGCAGCTGTAGAGCTCTATTCACCACAAATATAGACTTAGACACTGTCTTGGCAGGACACATTGATTCATATTTGTTCATTCTTTTTTGTGGTTAGTGTTGGATGTCTTCAGGAGAAAGAAACCATGCCAGAATAAGAGAGCCTCGAAGCTTCAGAAATATGGCAGGATTATATTGAGTTTGGCATGGGAGGCGATTCAGATATTCCTTCTTTTCTCCTTAGTCCAGACATTTGTGGAGTCTATTAAATAAAATAATAATCTCAAAATAGAAAAATAAAAATAAAGTATATTTCAAACTAAAACAAAATATAAATATTCCTGAAAAAAAAAAGAAATAATAATCTCAAAATTGAAAAGAGATTCTTGGCATGCCAATGTGAGGATATGGAAACTGAAAATTAAATGAGAATAGAGGCACATATAACAGATAAAAGATACTGGATATAAGGATTTATGTGGCTTCTATAGGAAGGAATACAGAGTTGTCCAGTGCCTCAATAGAGGGCACTGACACCCCACATAGCTTGGCGCGGGATGGGCGTGATCCCAGAGTGGTGAGCAAGGTGCTGCTGCACCTCGTGTCTGCTGTCAAGCACAGAGGATAGACATTCTGCTGGGCATCGGGCTGCTTGCCTACCTCCTGAGAGAACTACATAATTAGACGTCCGGAAAAGAGAGACCATGGGGAGACAGAGAAACAGCCTGCATGTGAAAGAAAAGCAGGCATCACCAGAAAAGGAAGTAAAAAAATAGAAGCAAGCAACCTGTCATAGAAATAGTCATACGATGGCTAAAAGGAATGGAAGACAAATTCAACAATGTAAGAACCAAGAATTCAGATAAATGGTCATAAGGTGGCTGAAAAGAATGGAAGATAAATTCGACAATGTGAGTAAGAACCAAGAGGAAATGAAGAAGAACCAAGAAGAAAAGAAAATTACATCACTGCTGTAAAGAACTCAATAGAAAGCATCAAGAGTAGACTAGAAGAATCACAGGACCACATCACTGAGCTAGAAGAAAAGGTAGGAATAAATACCCAAGTAGAGCAGCTTCTAGAATAAAAAATTAAAAAGCAGGAGAACCAAAGGGAGCTTTGGAACAACAACAAAAAAAAACAACAAAATCCACATAAAAAGTGTTCCAGAAGCAGGAATAGAAAACCTAATTTGAAGAAATAATGACAGAAAACTTTCTTGATATAGGGAAGAAAAAAACACACAAATGCAAGAAACTCACAGAATCCCAAGCAAAATAAACATAAAAGACCAATGCCAAGGCACATTATAATTAAATTGGCAAACACCATTGAAAAAGTAGGAATCTTAAGCAGCCAGAAAGAGACAGAAAGTTATCTACAAAGGAACCCCCATGAGACTAGTGACTTACTTCTCAAACTCATCAGACCAGAGAGGAATGGAATGAAATATACAAAGTCATGCAAAGAAAGGGTCTGAATCCAAGAATACTGTACCCAGCAAGGCTATCAATCAAAATTGAAGATGAATTCAGGAGGCAAAAAAGGACTAAGGGAATTTTTTACCACCAAACCAGAAATACAAGAAATGCTAAAGGGTCTACTTGAAAAAAAAAAGAAATAGGAAGCGAAGATGGAACACAGGGGTAAAAAATAAAAATGGCGACAAATAAGTATCTATTAATAATAACTTTAAATGTAAATGGATTAAATGCCCAAATAAAAAGACATAGGGTAATGGATTATATAAGGAATCACGACCCATATATCTGCTGTCTACAAGAAACACACCTCAGAAAAAAAGATGCACACAAACTGAAGGTAAAAGGATGGAGATAGGTTTTTCAGGTGAATGGAAATGAAAAAAAAAAGCTGAGAAAAATGGTGGCTGGGTAGACAGACGTGTCTGGAGCTTTGTCGCTGGGCAGAGGGAGAGAGAGCAGCTGAGAGTCTCACTGGGAGTGTTTGTTGGCAAGTTAAGTCAGTTATCCTCCAGGAGAAGGTGGGGGACTGCTGGACGGGGCTCTCCTGGCCAGGCAGCTCCACTGTCATGGGGATTTTGTCAGCCGGAGCCACCAGCGTGAATGCAGAGACCGCACCATCCTGCAGAGGGAGGTGGATGTCTGCTGTGGTCTGAAGCCTGGGGCTGTGGCACCCATCGAGCAGCTGAGGACCTGGGGACCCAGAACTCTACTCTCCAATCGGCACAGACACGAGAGGGAATCAGAGATCCACAGAGCACACAGAAAGGTCAGATTTCGCCTGGGATAAGAGGGAGTTGGATGTCTGCGGAGGCACCCACCGAACAGCTGGGGACCCAGAACATGGCTCTCCAAACAGCGCAGACATGAGGGCAGCTGATTCAGAGATCCACACAGCACATGGAAAGGTCAGATTTCGCCTGGGATAAGGTCAGGTCTCCTACCTCCCCAGAACAGTGACGCGCAACGGTGAGAACGGGGCTGCTGGAAAGCTTCCTCTGGAGAGGTCTGCAGAGGTGGGCAGGGTGTGATCCCTAAGTGTGGAGGCAAACTCTCTGAGCTGTTGACAGAGGGGAGCTCTGGAAAATGACTTGATTTTTTCTGGGGCAGAGGGACAGCCTGGGAGTTATTACAGTGTCCCGGCTGCAAAATCCCCACAAACTGGGTTTGAAAACCACAGAGTAGCAGGATCTGAGCACAGCCTAGAGAGGTCCTGTGCTTTGTCTCAGAGATCAATTCTGAAACACTGCCACCCAGTGGATGACACACAAATTGACTCTCACATAACCACAAAAGAATAAAGAGATTAAAACACCAACAGGGGAATACAGGGAACTGCTATACATTCCCTACAGGAAACAGGAGTACCAAGCAGAATAATGGAAGTGAATGACCATTCTATTTTTTTTTATTTTTTAACAATTTTTTTTTATTTTTTATTTTTACATATTTTAATTAAAAGTATATATTTTTTTCTTTCTTCCTCAATTGATTTTAACTTTTTAATTATTAAATTTTTGTTTTAAACTAGTATTATTAATTACTACTAGTACTTTACCTTTTTGGAAAAAAAACAAGTGTCATTTTGTTTTCTCTTTATTTTATTTCAGGATTAAAGTTCTACATTCTATTTTCATCTTTCCTTTAGCATAATTTTACTCCAACTCAAATTTACCTTTATGCCAACACTTTCCTCCTAACTTTCCCATTTTGTTGTCTTGTTTCTCTTTCCCTTTTCCAAATTTAGATTCTCCCTATTCTTTCTCTTTACCTGGTTAAAATTTCACCCCATTTATATATCTAATTTCAAAACCCCTACTACAAGTCCATACAAACCTCTTTCTTCTTGTCTTCACTAGCCAAAAAGTTTTTTTTTTCTCTTTGTCCTTTTGTTGCTATTTGCCTGAAAAGTGATTAGATCCATTTTTTGAAATTTTTGTGAGATTGTTTTAGTTTATTATACTTGTTTAATTTGGATTTTGCTTACTTTGTTTTTACTTCTGTTTTCCCTCACCTTCCTCAATACCAGTTGCTATCTGTAGTTTGTATTAATCTCTAGGTACTGGTTGCTGGCCTTTATTGGGATTAGTGACTGTTCTATTGGAGTTTTCTCTTGACATCTATATTTTGTTCCCCTTTTCTCTCTTATATGCTTTCTTTCCTCTCTGACTTTTTTCTCTTTCTTTTTTCATCTCCTTCTTCTTCTTTTTATTTTCTTATTTTTTTTTGTTCATTTATTGTTTTTCTTGCCCTCACAATTTGATTTTGGCATTTCTTTCTTTTCTTTTTTCCACATGTTCCTCTTCTTCTTTCTCTATTTACCCCTAATTTGTTTTTCATTGGTGGTCACCTTATTTGTGATTATTAACAGCTTGAATATATTTCTACTCAGTGCCTTGTGTGCTGTACCTGGTCGTGTTGTAGTTTGTGCCTTTCAATCAATGTAGGAGAGAGAACTACATAACCAGACACCAGGAGAAGAAAGACCATGGGCAGGAAAATAAACAGCCTACATAAGACAGAAAGACAGGTTTCAACAGAAAAGGAAGTAAACAAAATAGACGCAGAAATAAGCCTGCCAGAGAAAGAGTTCAGAGAAATGATCATAAGGTGGATGAAAAGAATGCAAGAGAAAACCAACAATCTGAGTAAGAGCCAAGAGGAAATGAAGAAGACCTACGAGGAGGTGAAGAAGCAGCAAGAAGAAATGCAGAAGAACCTAGAGTAGGTGCAGAATAATCAAGAAGAAATGAAAAATGACATCACTCCTATAAAGAACTCAATAGAAAGCATCAAAAGTAGACTAGAAGAAGCAGAGGACCGCATCAGTGAGCTAGAAGACAAGGTAGGAAAAAATACCAAAGTACAGCAGCTTCTAGAAAAAAAAAGTTAAAAAGCAAGAGGAGAGCCTAAGGGAACTTTGGGATAACATGAAACAAAACAACATCCGTATAATTGGGGTCCCAGAAAGAGATGAAACTGAACAAGGATTAGAGAACCTGTTTGAAGAAATAATGATAGAAAATTCCCCCAATATACTAAAGAAAAAACCCACAGAAACCCAAGAAGCTCACAGAGTCCCAAGCAAAATGAACCCCAACAAACCGACACCAAGGAACATTATAATTAAATTGGCAAAACATGATGACAAAGTAAGAATCTTAAAAGCAGCCAGAGAGAAACAGAAAGTTACCTACAAAGGAACCCCCATAAGACTAACTACTGACTTCTCAACAGAATCTCATCAGGCTGGAAAGGAATGGAATGAAATATATAAAGGCATGCAAAGGAAGGGTCTGAATCCAAGAATACTGTGCCCTGCAAGACTCTCAATCAAAATTGAAGGTGAAATTAGAATCTTCACAGACAAAAAAAGGACTAAGGGAATATTTCACCACCAAACCAGCAATGCAAGAAATGTTAAAGGGTCTGCAGTAATAAAAAGAAAGAGGAAGCAAAGAAGGAACTCAGGGGTAAAGACTAAAAATGGCAACAGGTAAGTACTTATTAATAATAACTTTAAAAGTAAACGAATTAAATGCTCCAATCAAAAGACATGGGGCAACTGATTGGATAAGAAAACATGATCCATATATCTGCTGTCTGCAAGAAACCCACCTCAGGAAAAGAGATGCACACAGATTGAGGGTGAAGGGATGGAAGATGGTATTTCAGGCAAATGGAAATGAAAAAAAAAAAGCTGGGGTTGCAATACTTATATCTGACAAATTAGGTGTCAAAGTGAAGGACATAATATGAGATAAAGATGGCCACTTTGTAATACTAAAGGGAACAATCCAACAAGAAGAAATAACTCTGGTAAACATATATGTACCCAATATAGCAACACCTAAATACATTAAAAAAAAAAAAAACCATTGGAGGATATTAAGGGAAAGATTGACAGCAGTACAATCATAGTAGGAGACTTTAATACCCCAATGTCAACACTGGACAAATTCTCTAAACAAAAAATCAGCAAAGAAAAATCAATCCTAAATGACTCACTAGACCAGATGGAATTAATTGACATCTTCAGAACATTTCACCCCAAAGCCACAGAATATACATTCTTCTCCAGTGCACATGGGTCATTTTCAAAGATAGATCACATATTGGGTCATAAGAAAAGTCTCTTCAAATTCAAGAAGATAGAAATCATATCAAGCATTTTCCCAGACCACAGTGGCATTAAACTGGAAATCAACTATAATAAAAACAATAGAAAGAAATCAAACACATGGAGGCTAAACAGCATGCTATTAAACAACGTCTGGGAACCAGAGAGATCAAGGAAGAAATAAAAAAACATCATGGCAACAAATGACAATGACAACAAAACAATACAAAATTTATGGAACACAGTGAAAGGAGTCTTGAAAGGGAAGTTCATAGCCCTACAAACCTACTGCAAAAAACAGGAAAGAATGGTAATAAAATACCTAAGCCTACAATTCAAAGAGCTAGAAAGAGAGCAACAAGAAAAGCCCAGTGTATTCAGAAGGAAGAAAATAGTGAAGATCAGAGTGGAGATAAACAACTTGGAGACCAAAGAAACAATTCAAAAGATCAACAACACAAAGAGCTGGTTCTTTGAAAGGATAAACAAGATTGGTGGAACTCTAGCCAGGCTCACCAAGAAGCAAAGAGTGAAGACCCAAATAAACAAAATCAGAAATGAAAGAGGAAAAATAACGACAGACCCTGTGGGAATACAAAGGATTGTTAAAAAATACTATGAATAACTCTATTCCAACAAATTGGACAACCTGCAAGAAATGGACATTTTCTTAGAAAAATATAACCTTCCAAAACTCAATGAGGAGGAAGCCAAACATCTCAATAGTCCAATAACTGTGGAAGAAATTGAAGTAGTCATCAAAAAGTTTTCAGCAAATAAAGGCCTGAGACCAGATGGATACACAGGAGAGTTTTACCAAACATTCAAGGAAGAATTCAAACCTATCCTCCTCAGACTATTCAAAAACATTCAAGAAGAAGAAACACTTCCAAACACCTTCTATGAAGCCAGCATCACCCTAATACCAACACCAGATAAAGACAATGAAAGATAATTATAGGCCAATATCTCTCATGAACATAGATGCCAAAATCCTCAACAAAATTCTAGCAAATTGGATCCAGCAGTACAACAGAAAGATCATACACCATGACCAAGCAGGATTTATCCCAGGAATGCAGGGAAGGTACAATATCCACAAATCAATAAATGTGATACATCACATAAACAAATTGAGAAATAAAAATCGCATAGTCATATGAATCGATCCAGAAAAAACATTTGACAAAATCCAATACCCTTTCTTGATAAAAACTCTCAGCAAAGTGGGAATAGAAGGATCATACCTCAACATCATAAAAGCCATATATGATAAATGCACAGCTAACATCATTCTCAATGGGCAAAAACTAAAACCATTTCCCCTAAGAACAGGAACAAGACAGGGATATCCACTCTCACCTCTCCTGTTCAACATAGTACTGGAAGTACTAGCCATTGCAATTAGACAAGAAGAAGAAATAAAAGGCATCCAAATTGGAAAAGAAGAAGTAAACCTATCCTTATTTGCAGATGACAATGATATTGTACCTAAAAAATCCAAAGAACTCCATTGCAAAACTAATTGACTTGATAAATGAATTCGGCAATGTAGCAGGATACGAAGTTAATGCGAAGAAATATGTGGCATTTCTATTTCCCATTTACCATCGCACCAAAAAAATTAAGATACCTAGGAAAAAACCTAACTAAAGAGGTAAAAGACCTATATGCAGAAAACTACAGGACACTGAAAAAAGAGAGAGAGCAAGATGTTAAGAGATGGAAGAGGATACCATGCTCATGGATTGGGAGAATCAAGATCATTAAAATGTCCATAGTACCCAAAGCAATCTACAGATTCAACGCACTACCCATTAAAATACCAATGGCATAATTCACAGACCTTGAAAGAATTCTTCATAGATTCATCTGGAACAAAAAAAGACCACCAATAGCTACAACAACACTGAGAAAGAAGAATAAAGTAGGTGGGATCTCAATACCAGATTTCAAGCTATATTACAAAGCAACTGTTCTCAAAACAGCCTGGTACTGGGACAAGAACAGACATATAGGCCAATGGAATAGAATAGCGAACCAAGATATGCACCCAAACCACTATGCTCAACTAATATTTGACAAAGGACGCATGAACATTCAATGGAGCCAAGATAGTCTCCTCAATAAATGGTGTTGGGAAAATTGGACAGATACATGCAAAAAAATGAAACTGGACAACTAACTTACACCAAATACAAAAATAAACTCAAAATGGATACAGGACTTAAACATTACAAGGGAAACCATAAAAATACTAGAGGAATCCACAGGCAGTACAATCTGAGACATGCCGAAAGAACATTTTCACTGATACTGCTGCAAAGGCAATGGAAGCTAAAGAAAAAATAAACAAATGGGACTACATCAAAATAAAAAGTTTTTGTACAGCAAAAGAAGCCATCAACAAAACAACAAGAAAGATCACTGTATGGGAGAACATATTTTCAAATTTTATCACTGATAAAGGTTTAATCTCCAACATCTATAGCCAACTTATACAACTTAATAAAAGGAAGATAAACGATCCAATAAAAAAATGGGCAACGGATCTAAATAGAAACTTTTTGAAAGACTACAGAAGGAAGGGCAAGAGACATGTGAAAACATGTTCAAAGTCATTAATCATCCAAGAGATCCAAATCAAAAGGGCAATGCGATAACATCTCACACCTGTCAGAATGGCAGTCATCAACAAATCAACAAACAACAAGTGTTGGGGAGGATGTGGAGAAAAAGGAACCCTTGTGCACTGTTGGTGGGAATGCAGACTGGTACAGCCACTGTGGAGAACAGTATGGAGTTTCCTCAAAAAATTAAAAATGGATCTCCCCTTTCTCTTCCGGTCCCTGGTGCTCCGGGAGCCGCTGGCTTCTGTGCAGAGATGGCCAAGTCCAAGAACCACACCACGCACAACCAGTCTCGAAAATGGCACAGAAATGGCATCAAGAAACCCCGGTCACAAAGATACGAATCTCTTAAGGGGGTAGACCCCAAGTTCCTCAGGAACATGCGCTTTGCCAAGAAGCACAACAAGAAGGGCCTGAAGAAGATGCAGGCGAACAACGCCAAGGCCATGAGCGCACGCGCCGAGGCCATCAAGGCCCTCGTCAAGCCCAAGGAGCCCAGGCCCAATATCCCAAAGGGCTGCAGCCGCAAACTCAGCCGCCTGGCCTATATCGCCCACCCCCGGCTCGGGAAACGGGCTCGCGCCCGCATTGCCAAGGGGCTCAGGCTCTGCCGGCCAAAGGCCAAGGCGGGAACCAAGCCCCAGGCAGAAGGTACAGCTGCAGCTCAGGCTCCTGGTACCGATCCCAAAGGTGCCCAGGCCCCTGCTCCTAAAGGCGCCCAGGCCTCTGCTCCCAAAGGTGCCCAGGCTCCCGCCCCCAAAGGCACCCAGGCCCCCGCTCCCAAAGGTGCCCAGGCCCCCGCCCCCAAAGGTGCCCAGGCTCCTGCTCCCAAAGGTGCCCAGGCCCCCGCCCCCAAAGGCCCCCAGGCCCCAGCACCCAAAGGCGCCCAGACCCCCTCGAAGGCTCCACAATAGAGGCCTCTGTCTGTCAGCGTGAGAACGGAAGGACTGGTGGGGCCCCTAGGCTGCTGTCTGCGTGGCGCTGGTGCCGTCCTGTGCTGTTTGTACAAATAAACCTGCGGCAGGAAAAAAAAAAAAATGGATCTCCCATTTGACCCTGTAATACCACTCCTAGGAATTTATCCTAAGAAATTACAAACACCAATCAGAAAGGATTTATGCACCCCTATGTTCATAGCAGCATAATTTACAATAGCTATAGTTTGGAAACAGCCTAGGTGCCTGTCAGCATATGAGTGGATCAGAGAACTGTGGTATATCTACACAATTGAATTCTATGCTGCCATTAAAAAGAAGGAATTCTTACCATTTGCAGCAACCTGGTTGGAACTGGAGAGCCTTATGCTTAGTGAAATAAGCCAATCAATGAAGAAGATGCATCACATGATCTCACTCATTTGTGGGTAATAAAGATCATTATAAACTGATGAACAAAAGGATAGATACAGAGACAGTAAAGCTTCAAACAGACTGAAATTATAGCAGGAAGATTAAAGTTAGGTGAGGTAGATAAGGGATCAATCAAAGGACTTGTATGCATGCATCTAAGGATAACCAATGAACATAGACCCTGGGGGTTTGTGGTATGCCTGAGAGGGAGGGGAGGCAATGGGAAGATATGTATAAAAAAATAATAAAAAAAGAAAAATAAGCTGAGGTAGCAATACTTATATCTGACTAATTAGATCTCAAAGTGAAGGACATAACAAGAGATAAGGAAGAGCACTTTATAATACTAAATGGAACAATCTAAAAAGAAAAAAAAATAACTATGGTAAACATATACACAGCTAATATAGGAGCACCCAAATATGAATGTGTGTGTGTATATAAACTCCTAGAGGATATCAAGGGAGAGATTGACAGCAATACAAACATAGTAGCAGACTTTAATACCCCACTATTACCATTGGACAAATCCTCTAAACAAAAAAAAACAGAAAAGAAATATCAATCCTAATTGACTCATTAGACCAGATGGAATTAACTGACATCTTCAGAACATTTCACCCCAATGCTATAGAATATACATTCTTCTCAAGTGCACATGGTCATTTTCAAAGATGGACTGTATGTTAGGCCATAGGTAAAGTCTCTACAAATTTAAGAAGATAGAAATCATATCAAGGATCTTCTCAGATCACAGATCATAAAACTGGAAATCAACTGCAATAAAAATAATCCAAGAGATCAAACACACGAATAGTAAACAGCAAGCTATTAAACAATGAGTGGGCTACCAGAGAGGTCAAGGAAGAAATAAAAAAACATTATGACAAAAAAATGACAATGAAAACACAACAATCCAAAATCTATGGGACACAGTGAAAGCGGTCTTGAGAGAGAAATTCATAGCTCTGCAAGCTTACTCCAAAACAACAATAACAACAACAACAAACAAACAAACAAACAAAACAAGAAACAATGGTAATAAATTGCCTAACCGTACAACTCAAATAGTTAGAAAGAGCGGAACAAGAAAACTCCAGTGTTATCAGAAGGAAGGAAATAATAACGATCTGAGCAGAGATAAATATCATAGAGACTAAAGAAACAATTCAAAAGATCAACCAAACGAAAGACTGGTTCTTTGAAAGGATAAACAAGATTAATGAACCTCTAACCAGGCTTAGCAAGAAGCAAAGATAGAGGATCCAAATAAACAAAATCAGAAAGGAAAGAGGTGAAATAACATCAGACCCCATCAAAATACAAAGGGTTGTTAAAAAAATTCTCTGAACAACTCTATTCCAACAAATTGGACAACTTGTAGAAAATGGACATATTCCTGGAAAAATATAACCATCCAAAACTCAATCAGGAAGAATCTAAACATCTCAAAAGACCAGTAACTATAGAAGAAATTGAAGTAGTCATCAAAAAGCTTACTGCAAACAAAATCCCAGGGCCAGATGGCTTCACTGGGGAGTTTTACCAAACATTCAAGGAAGAACTAAAACCTATCCTCCTCATTTTATTCCAAAAAATTGAAAGAAAAAAAAAAGAATACTTCCAAGCTCCTTCTATGAAGCCAGCATCACCCTAATCCGAAAACCAGATAATGACAACACAATGAAAAAGAATTACAGACCAATATCCCTCATGAACATAGATGCCAATAAAATTCTAGCAAATAGTATCTGGCAGTACATCAGAAAGATCATACACCATGACAAAGTAGGATTCATCCCAGGAATTCAAGGATGGTACAATATCCACAAATCAATCAACCTGATACATCACATAAACAAATTGGGAGATAAAAATCACATAGTCATATCAATTGATGCAGAAAAAGCATTTGACAAAATCCAACACCCTTTCTTGATAAAAACACTCAAGAAAGTCAGAATAGAAATATCATACCTCAACATAATAAAAGCTATATATGATAAACCTACAACTAACATCATGCTCAAAGGGAAAAAAAAAACTAAAACCATTTCTTCTAAGAGCAGGAAGAAGACAGGGATGTCCACTCTCACCACTCCTGTTCAATATAGTACTGGAAATATTAGCCATTGCAATTAGACAACAAGAAGAAATAAATGGCATCCAAATTGGAAAAGAAGAAGTAAAGCTGTCCTAATTTGCAGATGACATGATATTGTATATAATAAACCCAAAAGACTCCATAAAAAACTTCATTTTCTGGTGATGCCTGGTTTTCCATGTTCAGTTTCCACATTACCTTTTTTTGGAAATGTAGCAGGATACAAAATTAACGCAAAAAAATCTATGGTATTTCTATACACTAATAGTGAACTTACAGAAAGAGAGACGGAAAAAGTAATCCCTTTTTACCATTGCACCAAAAAATATCAGATATCTATGAATAAACCTACCTAAGGAGATAAAAGTACTATAATGGAAAACTATAGAACACTGAAAAAAGAGATAGAGGAAGACCTAAACATACTATGCTCTTGAATTGGGAGAATCAGCATCATTAAAATGTCTATACTACCCAAAGCAATCTATAGATTCAATGCACTTTCCATTAAAATACCAACAGTATATTTCACAGACCTAGAAAGAACTCTCCAAATATTCATCTGAAATAAAGAAAGACTCTGAATAACCACAGCAATCCCGAGAAAGAAGAATAAAATAGGTGGGATCTCAATACCAGATTTCAAGCTGTATTACAAAGCCACTGTTCTCAAAATAGTCTGGTACTGGCACAAGAATAGACACATAGACCAATGGAATAGAATAAAGAATCCATATATTGACCCAAACCACCATGCTCAATTAATATTTGACAAAGGAGGCATGAACATACAATGGAGTCAAGACAGTCTCTTCAATAAATGATGTTGGGAAGATTGGACAGATACGTGCAAAACAATGAAACTAGACCACCAACTTACACCATACACCAAAATAAACTCCAAATGGATACAGGATTTAAAAATAAGATGGAAAACCATAAAAATACTAGAAGAATCCACAGGCAGCATAATCTCAGACATATGCCGAAGGAACTTCTTCACTCATACTGCTCCAAGGGCAATGGAAGCTAAAGAAAAAATAAACAAATCACACTACATCAATATAAAAAGCTTTTGCATAGCAAAAGAAACCATCAAAAAAACAAAACAAAAGAAAACAAAACAAAAAACAACAACAAGAAAGCCGACTGTATGGGAGAACATATTTGCAAATATTATCCCTGATAAAGATTTAATCTCTAATATCTACAGCCAACTCATACAACTTAATAAAAGGCAGATAAATAACCCAATAAAAAATAGGCAACTGTCCTAAATATAATCATTTCAAAAGAAGACAGAAGGAAGGCCAAGATACACAAGCTCAAACTCACTAATTATCTGAGAGATGCATATCAAAACAACAATGTGATACTATTGCACACCTGTCAGAATCACTATCATCAACAAATCAACAGATGACAAGTGTTGGTGAGGATGCGGAGAAAAATGAACCCTTGTGCTCTGCTGGTGGGAATGCAGACTGGTGCAGCCATTGTGGAGAACAGTATGAAGTTTCCTCAAAAAACTAAAAATGGAACTCCCATTTGACCCAGTAATCCCACTCCTAGGAATATATCCTAAGAAATTAGAATCACCAATCAGAAAGGATGTATGCATCCCTATGTTCATAGCAGCACAATTTACCATAGCTACAATTTGGAAACAGCAGGGGCCCGTCAGCAAATGAGTGGGTCAGAAAACTATGGTACATCTACACAATGGGATATTATGCTGCCATAAAAAAAGAAGAAATTCTTACCATTTGAGCAACCTGAATTGAACTGGAGAGCATTATGCTAAGTGAAATAAGCCAGTCAATGAAAGAAAAATACCACATGATTTCACTCATTTATGGATAATAAAGAACATTATAAAGTGATGAACAAAAAGATAGGTACAAAGGCACTAAATCGTCAAACAGGCTGTCAAATTACACTGGGAAGTTTAGGGAGGGGTGGGGTAGATAAGAGATCAACCGAAGGACTTGTATGCATGCATATAAGCATAACCAATGGACACAAGACACGGTGGATTAGGCATGTATGGGAATGGGGGGGGAAGGGAAGATATGTACACATGTAATGAGGGGGGGGTAAATAGAGGGCATTGAAAATTATTTTGGGCCTTGAACAATGTAGCATATTTGGATTAAGGAGAAATGTGATTTTTTTATCTAAAATTAGGAAGAGAAAAGAAAAAACAGCATAGAAAAGCATGCTTGCTGGTAATTTCAATGGTTAACATAGACTAAGCTAGGCGGAAGAGAAAAAGGAGAAAGGATTCCCCACCAAGTAAGACATTTAGGAGTGCCTCTCCCTCTGAATTTTGAATTAATCAGGAAGGATGTCAGGGAAGATGATGTTCTTCTAACTTCATGGGTAGCACCAGCAAAGTATAATTTCTTAATTATACGGAGCTGAAGTTTGGAGTGCCCCATTAAATATGAAATACTTTTAACAATCATGAATTGTCTCATCTTTAAGCATTTTCCCTTTCTACTTTTATTCTTAAATAGCACCATAGCTTTCTTTCTTTATTAGTACCATGGAAGTAAGACAAGCTTGAGAATTGAAAAATGAGAGGTCTTTCTCTTATATCAAGACATTCTTTTGATCACAAAATTAAGTCACCAGACAGGTTTTTATTCTTTAAAGACCTCATCATTTGCCTCACTGATTTTTTTAAAAGTTGAATTGAAATCTAAAGGACTCAGTGCACAAAAAATACTTCTCTTGTGAACCTTACCTTGTTCACAAGATTATTCTTTCTTCTAAATTTTACCTTGTCATTCAGAACAATTAGCCAAATAGTTGGTTATCAAGGTTTGAGTTCCTAGCTGACTATGAAGGAAACCGCATTGTAGAGGTATTGACCAGATACCAAATATAATGGGATGTCCAGTAATCTGAGCTAATTCATCAAAGACATTTACTCAAAAGCTTCAGAGCCACTATTTCTATAAGAAACCTTGTAAAATGCATTACTGATTTCTCTTTCATGGTGACAGCAAAATTATTGCCCAGATCAGATGAATTTCAAAATGCAGTTGCTTGATGAATTATTTCAAAATTACAAGCCTATATAACTGGCCACACTTAGAAAATTATTTAATGCAAGCCTCCTCTTTCTACTCTGGTGCATAAGAAATACATCAACTTGGATTTCACAGCATACACGATTCATTGAAAGGAATTTTATAGCTTTTAGATGTAATAAAGGGAGAGAGAGATTTGTCAAATAAGAGTGGTGCATGTGGCTGTCAAGGTTCTCTAAAGAGACATAAGGATGTTAGATAAATATAAAAGTACTAAGGAACTGTTCAAGAATGTACTCATGTGTTGCTGAAACCGGTTTCACTCAGTGGCTAGAGCATCAGCCTGCAGACTAAAAGGTCCCAGGTTCTATTCTGGTCAAGGGCATGTATCTTGGTTGCGGGCACATCCCCGGTGGGGAGTGTGCATGAGGTGGCTGATTGATGTCTCTCTCTCATAGATGTTTCTGATTCTCTATCCCTCTTCCTTCCTCTCTATAAAAAAATCAATAAAATATATTTTTTAAAAAGGCTGGGATTCAGGACAGAGCTGGGGCTACAGTGGAGTCCTAAGGCAGAAATCCCTCTTCCTCAGGGTGGATGATCTTTTACTTAAGGCCTCCAAGCAAATGGATAAGGCCCACATGTATTATGTGTGGTGAGCTGCTTCACTCAAAGCTTACTGACTTAAATGTTAGTCTCACCTAAACCATACCTTCACATCAGCATCCAAATGTGTTTAAGCAAATATCTGAATACAATTGCATAACCAAGTTAATGCATAATATTAACCAACACTGGACTTTCTATATAGCACAGACTTTTGCTCTCTTAATTATGTTTACTTAGTACTTATTAAAGTAACAAATGAATCACTGTTTTAAAAAGTGTTTCTTTCCATACATTCTAGAACTCTTTCTTCAATGAAGATAATTATTGAGAGTCAATAGTTGTGACTCAGTCATATTTTTTTTCAGTCTAACTTTGTCACTGGCAAGTCAAAGTGAATATTTAGCCAATCAGGGTTTCATAAAATTTAACAAAAAGCTTCTTATACAGAGGGGTGAAAATACTGCAATTATAGCATTGAATAAAATCATATCGTAGACTTTGGTTGTTTACTGCAGCATTACAAAATGTTGAACATGCACATTCCCCTAGAGATGATGTTGTTATTTGCCAATCACAGAGATTTATAGCAGTTGCTCACAGAAGATCCTAACTTCTACTGCAGAAGATTTGTTAATAGAAGTTAAGTGAATAGAAAGAGGTTCTGTAGTCAAATGTGGGGGCAACATTAATTAAACACTATATTCTGCTATACTCCTCTAGACAATGTTAGTGTGAATTGTGAATTCTTAAAAATAAAATTGGGCTGTGCTATGCTTCCATGGCACATGGGGTTGACTACTAAACATTATTGTGGAATACCATAGCAAATCAGTATAGTGAGAGTATAAAATTGCTTTTTTTTTCTTCAATATAGTCTACTTTTGTTTTGATTGGGATTGTATGCAGTTAATATACAAGTATGAGGAAATTTGGAAACATAACATTCTTGAGGTTTTTATGAACATGTCTCTTTGGCTCTTAAAGTATTTTAAAATTTCTTTTAGTGATATACTATAGCCTTCAAAGTATATAATTTATACATTATTGTGTTAAATGTATGTATGTATTTATTTTTTTAAATATATTGTATTGATTTTTTTACAGAGAGGAAGGGAGAAGGATAGTTAGAAACATCTATGAGAGAGAGAGACATCAATCAGCTACCTCCTGCACACCCCCCACTGGGGATGTGCCTGAAAGCAAGTGCATACCCTTGACCAGAATCAAACCTGGGACTCTTGAGTTCACAGGCTGACGCACTATCCACTGAGCCAAACCGGTTTTGGCTATATTTATAAAATTTACTTATGTTATCTAGCTGGTATTTTAAAAATCAATCTCCAATCATTTATTACCAGTGTATAGAAATGCACTTGATTTTAGGTATTGATTTTGTGTCTTGCCACTTAGCTTAATACTACTACTAGAGAACTACTAATTAATATCTCTAAAGTAAAATACTTTTGGTATATCCCTTAGAACTTTATTATAAATAACTGAGTTGCCTGTAATTAGAAACAATTTTACCTGCTTATTCCTACCTATAAATACACCCAGGGAGAGAGAGAGAGAGAGAGAGAGAGAGAGAGAGAGAGAGAGAGAGAGAGATTTCTCTCCAGTGCATAGGTGAGCTCTTCTTGCTCTTGACGGACCTGAAGGACTCAGGTAGACTTTTTCTTGCTTACCCTGCTGATCCCTTATTTTCTGAGTGAGCACTTAGTGAAGTCATGTGGGAAAATGGTGGTAGGTGGGTGCAAACTCCTTTGGAGACCCAGATTCTTCTAGAATCCAATACTCATGCCAGAGCATTCTCAGCAATAAAAACATATGAAAAGCATTCAGCTGTTTTCTCCTCCTTTCTAACCGTTCTATCAAGAAAGAAAACATCAATGGTCTCTTCTCTATTAAAAGGTGTTTTGTTTTTTTGTTTTACTTCATTTCAGTTTGCATAAGTTATTGTAGCTTTTACAGGTTTAAATACAAATATAACTTAGTGGGTCATTTGCCTTGCTCTTCTTGTTAGGGTGGAAGAGACATCATTCTGCAACTTAGTCTATCAAAGCAGAAGCAGAGTAATTCTTATTTGCATGTGTCTGTTTAGTTGGTCAAAGACACCTAAAGGCATCCTGTTTTTAATTTCCATCTGTGATTTTCTTTATACATTTGATGAAGTTATCTATAATAATAAAATATATTTATATTATTATAAAATAAAATAGATATTTTATTTATTTATAGAGAAATTGAATGAATGCTTGATACAGTATATTATATTTTATTCTTCTTTCAATTGCAGTGTTACAAAATGTATCATATTATTATTGATAAGGTAGAACACTACAGAGACTTTAGAAATAGTGCTACCATGTATCAAGTTAATATATAACAAATTTATTCATTTAATTATTTTATAAAATATAGTATGTTTAATTAATATATCGATAATAGAAAGGGGCCCTGAATGTAGGAGCCAAGCATAAAAAAAGAGAGAGAAAAGGGAAGATAAAACATTGTAAAAATCCTTTAAATGTGACAAGATCATTATTTTGTATATAGTTAAAAGTTCATGTATTTGTCTGTGTACAAAATACATTGAGAATAGGAGTTTAGAGCTAGAAATAAAGTGTGAAGGCAATAGGAATTGTATTGCAGAAGTTAGGCAAATTTAGTTTCACTTGAGCAAAAACAGGTCTTATGTGTATCAGAAGAAAGCTAAGAAAATACAGTACTTGTCAAACCCAGGATTCAAAACAGGATTCTCTGGTTACAACCCCCCACACCCCCTCACCCTGGCATTCCCTCACCTCCCATTGCCTTATGCTGTTTGAAGGAAGTTGTGGAGTCTTGTGCTCTCAGAGATTTGTACCTGCCAAGAACAGTTATCGAGTCTATTTGTAAATTTTGAGGGATTAAGATCACCACTTGTACTCGTGGTTCTTTACAGCTTCCTCGCAGGTGGCTCTTCTCTCCACAGAGATTCGCTGCATCACTCAAAATCAGGTGGAAGGCTTTTCTGACCAAGGCCCTGCTTCCACCTCTGAGTATAACTGGCAGGAGAGAAAGGAAGGAACTTAACTCACACTAAAATTCTCACTAGGTTGTAGCTCACAATGAAGTGTGTGTGTGTGTGTGTGTGTGTGTGTGTAAGAGAGAGAAAGAGAGAGGGAGAGAGGAGAGAGGGAAGGAGAGAGAGAGAGAGAGAGAGAGAGAGAGAGAGAGAGAGAGAGAGAGAGAGAGAGAGAGAGAGATTGCTTCTTTGGCAGAGCAAAAGGACTCAAAGGCATTGGAAACTATGAGAGAGATTGCAATTCTCATCCATTTAGGTGAAAAGTATTTTAGAGGAGACTATTAACAGATAGCTCTGGAGCATACTAGTCACAAAACAAGAAAACTCTGATCACACAGAGAAAGTTTAAAACTTTATGTAATGCAGTCATCTACCCATTAAATGCATGCTCCTCTGCTCTCTGTCCTCCAATACAGTGTATTTTACAGCACCAACACCAGCTGCTGTGTTGTCATAGATTTTCTACCAACAAGGGCCACAGGTGGTCAAAAGCTTGCATTTCTAAAAGTCCTGGGTTTCCCCTGCAAAATATAGGTTTTTCAGTATAGGTCAAGGCTATATGTCTTTGTTCTCTTTTGTTTTGTTTTTGTTTGTTTTTGGTCTAACCCACTTGGAAAAGAAAATGGGAGAGGTTGCCTAGGGAGCCTAGAGGTCATCCACCCTGTCTCGCTTCTGCTTTACAGGCAACAGAGCGCGATAAGATGGGCCTTACATATGTCTGTGCTGATGTGTCCCAGAGATTTAGCAGCTTTGCCATTGTCCCTTTAATGCCATGCCTTGTCAGTGTAGTCGGTACTAAAAAGCTAAAGTAGCCACAATCGGTTTGGCTTAGTGGATAGAGCATCACTCTGTGGATTGAAAGGTCCCAGGTTTGATTCTGGTCAAGGGCATGTACTTTGGTTGAGAGCACATCCCCAGTAGGATGTGTGCAGGAGGCAGCTGATTGATGTTTCTCTCTCATCTGTGTTTCTAACTCTCTATCTCTCTCCCTTCCTCTCTGTAAAAAAGTGAATAAAATATATTTTTAAAGAGCTGAAGTAGAAAGACCATTTTAATTAAAGTAACAAAGGAATTATTAGGACCACACTTATGCATTCATTGTATTGATTTAAAACCTACTATATTTTGGACTATGAATCCAAATAAGAGGCATTTTATGAATAAACTAGAGGCCTGGTGCAAGAAATTTGTGCACTGGAGGGGGATTCCCTCAGTCCAGTCTAGGACCCATTGGGGAATGTCTGCCTGCCAGCTTAGGCCCACTCCCCATCCTCTGAGGGGCTCTTAGCCACCACCACTGCACTTGCCAGCTGTCAGCCTGGTTTCTAGCTGAGCAGTGCTCTTCCTGTGGGAGCACACTGATCACAGGGGGCAGTTCCTGCATTGAGCATTTGCCCCTTGGTGGTCAGTGCACATCATAGTTACTGGTTGTTCTGCTATTCAGTCAATTTGTATATGAGGGTTTTATTATATAGGATTTATATTTAAAATTTACATAAATGACATAACTGGTAATACCTGACCACAGTAACATGCTGTATGTGGAGGCAAATTTTCTAGCAAAACAAGACTTTGGCCAGAAAAAAGAGAATAATATTCAAGGCAGGTTAACAATGAGAGTCTATGGGATAGAAATGCAGTGAATGTTTAAAGCAGTAGCACTTCAAAAGGTAGATGCCTGGGCATTGTTCATGAGCTTGTAGAAAAATCAGGCTGAACAGATGGGTCCCCATCTGCAGGGCGTCTATATCTGTATCGTGATGTTCTATAATGTGTTATTATATTAAAACTACAAATAGAAAATTCAGTAAATTAGTTCTCACTTTATGCATTTGAATTAGTTGAAAATCTTAAAAATCTCAGCTAATTGGGAGGAGGGGAAGAACAGAGTCCATTCATTTTAAAGTGTATGGTCTTTTCCAATAAAAATATTAAAATGTTTACTATGATTTCTATCATAGACTAGTCTGTGAAGTTAGAAACAATAAAAGGAAAGGAAAGTGGAGGGGGAGGGGAGTTAGATACTTCAAAATAGATGGAGCCAAAAAGTTTAATGAGTTTATTTACTTATTTATTTTTCATTTTTAACCTAAAGAAAAATCAATTGCAAAGATTGAGTTTATTTAGAAGATAAAATGATGTTGACTGTTGGTTTTAAAAGAATAAAAAAATTCTAACAATTTATAAAATTTGTATTAAGTGGATTGAAAAACTTATTTTCTGTCAATTTGTGAGAAATTCACCTTTACAAGTATTACAAAATTCAATAAACAAAGATTTTTTTTCTATAAAAGATAGCTCTGATTTCACACAGAGATAATCTTTAGTGATTTTATTTTTGATAAGTGAAGCAGAGAGAAAATGACTTAGGAAATTATAGAAAACTTATAATGTATCAGTATCACTTTTGCATATCTTCACCCGGGTTTTGTGACCTTGAACAATTTACTTAAGCTCTCTTTGTCTCAGACTCCTCATCTGCAGAGAGGGAATTATAATTGTACTTGCTCAAGGGTTATTGTGAGAATTAAATGAGTCCACACATATCAGTAACTTAGCACAGTACCTAACATCAAATATGTGTTCAATGAGTATCATAAATTGCACTATAGACAGTACTCCTTATGGCAAAAACCTTTGTCAAAATCTTCCTTGGATGGTTTTACAGGACGAAGGTAGATGGATGTTTGTTACCATATCTAAAAATTATTTACCCTATTGAAATATATTTTCTATATATAATGTTCTTGGTACCTACATTTAACAATTGTCAGGGAAGTTTTGACATTGATTATAGAATATACTGGTTGTAGTCCTGCTTTGATCTTGGTTCCCTTATGATTTTAGTTAATGACATAAAAAACACTTCATGAATCTTCCCAGGTTTTTATTTGTTTGTTTTGGTCTTTAAAAAAAACACAAAAAAAAACTACTCTCTTCTCAAAATCATTCTCTCTCTCCACAAATCTTGATGTTCTCCCTCCTCTCCTGAGTTTGTTAACATAATCTATATCTTCTAGTTACTGTTTATATCTTTTTCATCCTTTTATGTAATGGATTCCTTCTGTGATGAATACTTTTCAGGCAAAAGGTCCTATTATTCCTATCTAAGAGAAAAAAAAATTGGGCTCTGAGAGGTCGAGTATACTTGTAAATTTGAACATGGACTCAATTGACTTGAAATGTATGCTTTTCATCACTGCTAAGACCATTAATGCAGGGTTACAAAGGCAACACCAGCGAAAACAGAAAAGTGGAGTATAGTTATATTGTCAGCAGCCCAATATACTTGGATGAGTGTGTTAAGTCTTCACCTACCTCATTCCTTAAAGCCTTTATAGAGAGTCCCATCCATTTTCAGGCAATGATACTAAACCAAGATAAGTAAATGTAACATTTTTATCCTCTTTGTTTAGAAGGGCAATTTATTAAAATTATTGATTAAATGCAACTATCTTCATTAATTGTTGAGGTAGTTGATTCAAATCTTTCTGAGTTAATTGAGAATTAGTGTATATTTTAATAAAAATGTAGGTCCATATTAGGAAAGCCAGCCATAATTTTCAATTTATTTCAGTCATTTAAATATTTTATGAAAGGAGAAAAATCCTGTATATCAATCACTATCTTTGAGTCAAAAGGAAAAACTACAATATCCTAGTTTCTATAGTTTGCAGGAAATAAGAATGATACTTAATATAAGAGAGAATAAAATGAAACCATATACCATAAGAATTTTAAAAAATTCATGCTGTAGATAATTACAAACACTTCTAATAGATGGTAGCAATGATGATAAATATAATTTTCTGTATATTTTATTCATTCTCAAACTTTACTGCACATTGAATTGTTTCAGAGAGCTTTTCAAAAACACAGATATTTGGGTCTCACCCAAATCTACTGAATTGGAATTTCAATCTCATAATAATTGATCTGTGCCACCAACTTATTGAATGATCTCTGTGAGCAATGAATTGCTACTCTTTTTAGAAATACATGTACCATTAAAATGCGGATTTTGTAATCAAAGAAACACGCTAATTTCATGAGAAACATCAAAAGTGCTTTATTCAAAGCGATGTCCACCACTAGCTACACATTTCCCCATCTTTTAGGTAATCTGTGGATACTTTCCCTTAGAACTTTTCTTGTTCAGAAACCAAATTTTTTATTTCTTAATATGTTTTGAAGTGCTGCTCAGAAAGTGCGTGTGTCATTGATCAGAACAAATGGTGATCTGAAGGAGCAGGGTCTGATGAATTAATAATTCCAAGGCAAGAATATGGTGGGTGGATTAATACTTCCCAGGCCAGATCTTAACGTGTCTTTAACTGGTTTTGAAGTGTATGATGGTGTGTTATCATGAAGCAAAATTACTTTGCCTTCTGGCACATTCTGATTGTTTTATGATCAAAGTGTGGTTCAAATTGGTTATTTGTTGTCAGTAGCGATCAGTGTTAACATTTTCACCAGGTTTTAGAAGTCATAATAAACCACACCTTCCTGATCCCACAAAATGCAGAGCATTGTCTTCTTTCCAAAGTGATTTGGCCTTGCAATCAATGCTGATGGTTGATCTGGATCAACCCGTGATTTTGTACATTTGAGATTCTGAAAATAATTTCACTACTTCTCATCGTTAGTCACAATTTGATGCAAAAAAAACTTACTTTCTTGCCATTGAAGTAACATTTTACTGATGACTTTTCAGTTTTCCATTTGTCTTTTGTTCAGTTGATGTGGCACCCATTTTCCTTTCTTTAAAATATTTCCCATTGCTTGTAAATGATCAGAAATTGTTTGCTGAGCAACATTTAATCTTTATGCAAATTGTTTTTTAGTTTGACACACATCTTCATTCAATGCTTGTAATTGTTGATCTTCAAACTTATCCTATTGATCTGGACGTTCTTCGTCTTTCACATAGAAATCATCACTTTTAAAGCATTAAACCAGTGTTCACAAGTATCTTGAGATGGAGCATGTTCATGATAAGCTTCCCAAAGCTTTCAGGAGCACTTTTCTTCAAAATAAAATAATAAATTAAGACTTCCTGCAAATGTTCTTTTTTGACACAAAATTTGACATTTTTAATCGGTAAAATATATATGATGTTAACACTTTCAGAAAATTTCACATATGAAGTTTTTAGGCTTATTGTCAATACAACAATATAGCATACATATCAAATCACATATATATCAATATATGTATAACTCCATCTATTGAAAAAAATCTGCATTATTAACTGGTAAACCTGGTACAAAATAAAACATCATTTTAACTTATCGACTTTATAACAATTAAAAAAAATACAATTATAAAATAAATAAAAACAATGATTTTTTTTCCATGATACCAGATGCCCGGTGCACAAAATTCATGCACTGATAGAGTCCCTAGACTTGGCCAACAATCAGAGCCAATTGGGGCCTTCTGACTGCTGGCCAGGCCTTCATTTCACTCCACCCCCTGATGGTCACCACATGTCACTACATAGAGCAAGTGATCAAACTCCTGGTTTCCTGGTCAAACTCCCAAAGAACACTTTGCATATTAATCTTTTATATATACAGATTCATCTCTCTCTCTTTCTTTCTCTCTCTCTCTCTCTCTATATATATATATATATATATAATTGTCACATCCAAAACAACCGAACAGATGACCAAACAAGCTATGTGGGGGGTCCAAGCCTGCAAGGGTTTGGTGAGGGGCAACCAGATGACTGAGAAGCAGGCTGCATGGGGCTACCAGGCCCCTAGGGGGATAGTTGAGGGTGACCAGATGAGCAAGAGTGTCAGTGAGAGGTGACCAGAATGGCAGAAGGTGAAAGTGAGGGGCAACCAGGTTGGCAGGGGGCAGTTGGGGTGACTATATTGACATGGGGTGCAGTAAAGGTGACCAGGCCAGTAGGAGGACATGAAGGGGCGACCAGGTCGGCAGCATGGCAATTGGAGGCAACCAGGCTGGTGGGGGGCAATGGGGGCAACTACACCAGCATGAGGGGGACAGTTAGGGATGATCAGGCAGACAGGCAGGTGAGCAATTAGGAGCCAGCGGTCCTGGATTGTGAGAGGGATTTCCAACTGCCAGAACCATTCAGAAACCCAATTTTCAAAAACAGAGATATTTGGGGCTCACCCCAAATATACTAAATTGGAATTTCCATCTCATAATAATTGATCTGTATCACCAACTTATTGAAAGACCTCTGTTTACCAGTCAGACATCCTCCGAGGGGTGGAGAGAATGCAGGCTGGGCTGAGGACCCCACGCCCCCCAGTGCACAAATGTCATACACCAGGCCTCTAGTATTATTATAATATCATGAAAAATCCTTTAAAAATACAGGATGTAACAAAGAAATATATACACACTTCAACAGCTGATTCTATTACATTTTGGAAAATGAAATGTATTTTAATAAACACTGTTTTTATAATTATTCAAAGTCTGTATACATTTTTGGGGATAATCTTTAAATATTAGGATGGTTGGAGATATTAAATAAAGCTCAAAACTTATCACTGACCAGAATGTTTTAAGTATTTTATTTAAAATTATGATGCATATTACAGAATCAGTGATAATATATATCTAAATCAAAATAATATTTAGATTATTTTTAATCATTTCTTTTTACTTGACAAAATATTGATTTGTTCTGATTTAAAAAGTTATAGATTTTTGCAATATTATTCACTTAGTTGGCAGTTTTAAGCTTGATTTCTATAACATTAGTTTCCTGGATTATGACTTAAGTAACAACGAAATTAAATAGCCTTATGAAAATAGGAAAACATACATTTCTAAAACCTCATTTATTTGTACTGTACATTGTTTATGGTATTTACATTTTATAAGTTTAGATAAAGCCTCATTCAACTTTGCTAATAAATTACTGATATCCATATCAAATAAATCATGCAGATAATTTTGTGGAATTGTCCTTTAGCTAATAACTTCCTTCTGTAATTTTAGTTGCAAAATTTTATATAATAAGCATGATGCATTTATTCTCTATATTGATCAAAGCAAGTCAAAAGAAGATGGTAAAACTTTCTCACAAGTTTTTATTACTATGAAATCATTCTGATGTGTTTTTGTACAGTGAAAGATAACCTACATATAAAATGTGCATAAATAAAATAAAGCAAATATTTAGCAAAATTATTTGATAAAATAAGCTGACTTGTAACCACTGCCTGGGACAATACATGTATCATATGTCAGCATCTTAAATTCTTAATTTGCCTCATTGCAGTATTATCATTCTTTCTTCTTTCTAAAGATAATCATTATTCTAAAATTAATGGTAATAATTCTTTATTTATCTATATATTTTAGAACTTTTACATGTTTTCATAAACAATATGGTTTAGTTTTTCCTATATTTGTATTATACATAAAAAGAATTGCAATACTACATGTATTCTTTAATGATAAGCTTCTATCCCTCAAAGTTATGTTTTTAAGGCTCAGCCATGTTTTTGCATGTAGCTGTAGTTCATTAATCTCCATTGCCTGGAATTCCTTTTATATATATAGCATTTATCCCTTGTACTGCTGATAGGCAATTGGGTTTATAGCTTATATGAATAATACTGCTTTCTGGTGAACACAGTTCTCTAGGAAAGACACCTAGAAGTATTTTTGAAGAATCGTGGTATGCCTATTACACTGCAGTAGAATTTTGATTCTTATAATCTGAAGTTAGTGCAAACCCTATATGCTAAGGGCATTATGATCTTCAATAAGAATGTTACTGCTTCAGTGCTTCAGATGCCAGCCACAATTTCATGGTCCCCAAGGCCTTCTTTACAACTGAACAACTGGCTACAAGTACAGAGGGGTTTACACAACCCCATGCAAATTTGAAAATACAGTATATCAACTCACTTTATTCAGGAATGTTCTATATTGCCAATTACAGTTCTATAGTAATGAATACAAATGAGGATCAGTGGAATAAAGAGACAAATAGGTCAAGGGGTGGGAGGTTCCCGAATGTAGAGCTTCCATGCCTTCTCCCCATGGAATCAGAGTGGTTCATCCTCCCAGCACTCAGGTGTGTTCACCAGCAAGGAAGCCCCAGTGAACTTTAGTGTCCATAGTTTTTATTTGGGGTTTTATTATGTAGATGTCATTGGTTGAATCAGTGACCGCCTAATCAAAACTATCCAACCATCTTCCTCTCCCAGAAGGTTCAGCTGGCTCAAAGCCCTAACCCTCTAACCATATGGCTGATTTTTCTCTTCACCATCCCTATTCTAAATTATGTTAATTATGCTGATAAATGAATTATTAGCATAATTTCAGTTATGATCCCAGGGACTCATGAATAAAAAAAGGTACTTCTATCATTTGGGAAATTTTCAGGATTTTAGAAGCTTGCTGCCAGGAACTTGAAATAAAAATATGTTTTCCCTATTATTTGACATTTATATTCAAAATTTGTAAATAATGTCAAACTTTTATTTAGAGTAGTTAAGCAAATCACCCTCACACAAGTGTTTTATGAATCCCTATTCTCTTCACATACCAAAACTAATTTTATTTCTTTTGTAAAATTTCCACTTATTTCTTCTTCATAGAGGTTTCAATTGTTTTAATTTTCCTATTTCTATTTTAATATAGTAGTAGGCCTTTTCATATATTTAATAACTCTTTAGATATTCTATTTTATCTTTTGTGTAAATACTGATCAAATCTTTTGCGCATATTTCTTTTAAGATTTCTATATTTTTTGTTGATTTGTAGGCCTTATCTATTAAAGATATATTATATGGTATATTTATTTTGGATGTAAACTCTAAGTTTTATGTGTCCCAAATATATTTGCCAATTTGAGAGGCTGAATTTACCACTATCTTTAGTTGAACAGAAGTTCTAATTTCAATATAATTAAATTTGTTGATTTTTTTCTTTTATGCATTTTTAATCTGCTTAAAGATACTGTATATAGTTCTAATCTTTACTGATGAAGATATTAATTTATATTTTTTATATAGAAGTTTTTTTTTAATTTTACTTTTCACGTTAGTATAGTAATGCATATGGAAATAATTTCTTATGGTTAGAGATATGGTCACAATATTTTAAATATGGAAAAAAAATTACCAATTCAGTAATTTATTAAATAAAATCTATATTTTTATATTTAAGCATCACCAAGTTTTTTGGTATCTCAAGGATTTGAACATTATTTTTTGTTGCACTGATCATTTTATCAACACTTTACATTATGTCTTGATAGAAGAAATTATCTTATCTTTTACAATTTGAAATTGTCTTCCATATTTTTGAGTTCTTACATTTCAATATGAACTTTAGAATTAGTACATCAAGTTATATACAGACACACACACAGCATTTTGAGATTTTTAGGAATTTTAGAAAAACAAATGAGTGCTTTACATTATTGTCTTCCTAAATATGAAAATGGCATATCTCTCTTTTCTTAACTTGAAATAATTCTCATTATTTTGTCTATAATTTTTAATGGAAATTTGAGGTGTTTAGAAGATTTCTTAAGATTTTGTAAATTATCTAAGCTCCCACTACTTGTAGCCCAAGTTCCAAATCCATTTTCATAAACTTAATTTCGATTATAAATATCTTTATACTTTTTATTTAATACATGTTTTAAGTGTCATGTTCTTTAATAAAAACAAATCTGGCCCTGGCTGTTTTGCTCCATGGTTAGAGCATCAGCCCTCAAACTGAAGGGTCAGAGGTTTGATTCCTTTCAAGGGCATGTACCTTGGTTGTAGGCTCAATACCCAGAATTTAAAACATATTATTCTCCAATTAAACCAAATAATGGACATTTTTACAATTTGTTATGGGTAGTAAAGTGTAGGAAAAAATGCTAAGGTCAGGTCTGCACTATTTCATACATGATGAGCTGATCTTAACCATCATGAACATATAATATCTTCCGATAACCATCATGAACATAGGAAGCAAATAACTAGACAAGATAAGTCATAGATTAATAATGCATTACACCCACTGAACTTATATTTTTCAGAGTTACTTTTCAAAGAGAAATCCATGTTTTTTTCTGGCGTTACCTCTAGGTTCACTGCTGAGTGAATAGACAGCCTAAGTATGTTGCACAGTCATTAACATTTCATTCCTAATTTCAGGTATCTGTAACACAGGTCAAGAAGCCATCTGTGTGAGGTCAGAGAGTATTATGACAAAAGCTAGCCTAAAATAGATGTTGGTCAGAAGTATTGTCATCAATTTTGAATGACATTTCTAACCAGAACACAGAAATTTCACATTGATTCACTTGTGAGACTTCTTTTGACTCAGTCTCTAGCAGGAAGCTCTGGCCATGTCTGAAAGCCCTTCATCTCTGCTACAACAGCAAAACCCGTTTTGCTGTTCTTAAAGTCTAAATGATTCAGGGTGAACTGTTTTTACATACACACAAAACTTCTTAAATTTTTTTAAATTATGTATTTTGACCCTGCCAGCAAGAAAAATGATCGCCTTTATACAGAAAATTATTCTCTTTCTACCTCCTCTTGATCATTTTGTAGCTATATTGCTGCATTTTTAAATTTCCAACTTAACTTTGAAAGACAATTAAATGGCTTAATAAGTAATTAAGTATAATATAGCATTTTTATATCAAAATATATTAGTTTTTCTTTTCCAGTTAATATAACAATTGTAAACCAAAATAGATTATGGGTTTTTAAGAGGGAGAAAAATCTGCAGTTGCTACATAGGTTTGACCTCATAGTCCCCTTCAATGATCCTATTTATTTTTTGTAACACATTGAACCTTTGCAATATATAGAATTAAGTTATTTGCTCTAAAAATATATCTGAAGTATCTCAGAAGCTCCAACATATTTACTAAAAGGATGTCAATTAAATTCATAACTACTCTTTTAAATGTTTATTATAATTGTATTGTAAATACTAATTTTAACTCAAATATTTAACAATACAACTGTTATAAATAAAAGTCTAAGAATATTTTAAAGTGAAGAAAATGTAGATTATCACAAGATGTTTCTGTACAAAAAAACAATATTACACCTAGTCCTGAAAAATAAGGACCCCTCTTTATTCTTTAAACTAGAAGCCTGGTGGATGAAATTCATGGACTGTCCCTCAGCCCAGCCTGCACCCTCTCCAATCTGTGACCACTTGAGAGATGTCTGATTGTCCATTTAGGCCCGATTCCAGTAGAATAGAGCCTAAATGGACAGTCATACATCCCTCTCACAATCCAGGACTGCTTGCTCCAAACTGCTCGCCTGCCTGCCTTCCTGATTGCCCCAAAATGGTTCTGCCGCCAGCCTAATCACTGCATAACCACTCCCCTACTAGAATGATTGATGCTTAACTGCTCCCCTGCCAGTCTGATTGCCTTTAACTGCCCTCCCCTGCAGGCCTGTTCACCTCTAACTGCCCTCCCCTATGGGCCATCTTGTGGTGCCATCTTGAGTACACATGGGGGCAGCCATCTTTGACCACATGGGGACAGCCATCTTGCATGTTGGAGTGACAGTCAATTTGCATATTACTCTTTTATTAGATAGGATGGCCTTCATATATAACATGCAAAAAACTGCAAACCTCCTATCTTAAGGTATATATGTTGGGTGCTATCTTCATTTGGAATATGACATGATAATTACACAGGCCAAACTATAGCCCTAGTCATCTGTTATTAGTAGCTCAATTCTGACATCAGAAACCACTTCTCCATATCTCTGATCCTGTCACCTCAAAATTAGACATGTCAGCATTTTAATGGCCCATAGTTTAGTGGATTCTTCCACTGCTGCAGACATAGATGTGCTTCAGATCATGAGAGGGTCTCAGCAATAGGTCCACTAAGCTTAGAGAATAAAACAAGTAGTAAATAGTAAATAAGACCAAGGAAAACAAACCTGAACTTTTAAAATAAATAGAAACTTTATGAGGCCATACACATATTTTTTAGCACAGTATTTCCAAAACATCCTCTATAATAAAAGTGTAATATGCAAATCAACCAAATGGCAGAATGACTGGTCTCTATGTAGTGCACTGCCCAAGAGGGGGAAGATAATCAATGAAGAAGTTTTCCTCTGGTGGTCACTGTGCTCCCACAGGGGGAACGCTGCTCAGCCAGAAGCCAAGCTCATGGCTGGTGAGTCCAGTGGTTGTGGAAGGATCCCTCTCACCTCTGCTGCATGTGGGTGGTAAGGAGCAAGGAGTCCTGGACTCCAAGAGCCTTAGATTGCAAGTGGGATGCCCTCTGCTGGCTTAGGCCTGACCCCTGGGGACCTCCCGCTTCTCAGTGCACAAATCTCATGCACCAGGCCTCTAATATGTTTATAAGTTCATAACTTATATTTTGATAAGTTGTATTTTGACATATGTTAAAAAATATAACAGGAAATAAAGGAAGTGGCCAAATTCACACAAATGCACATATACTCATTGAAAATAAAAAATAAAGTACTGAATAGTTAGCAAACATTCAATAATTAAACAAATGCAATTTCAATTTAGAAATTGGAATAATGTTTAGTTTATAGCCATAGTGACACAAAAAACAAGCAATTAAGAAAAATATAGAATTTTAATAAAAATTCTATAAACATATATCTAAGCTAGTCAAAGTAATCTGATATTTGATTCTAGAATGGCCAAATATTTGAGATAAGTATATAGTTAATTAAAACATTGAAAACTAATGATCACTACTTAGAATGGATAATTAAAAATAAGATAATAAATGAAATGAAATATCATAAACAAATTTTAAGGATAAATATTGTTAAATTCAGACAAATGATACTAGGTATAGAAGTCATGTTGAACAACTAATATTTGCCATACATACTTTTGATATACTAGAAAAAACTTAATAAAATATGTTTTATTTTAATACATTGTTAAAAAGTAATTTCACTTTTTATGAATATAGCAAGATTTTTTTTCAGTTTTATGTATTGATTTAATATTATTGAAGCAAGCTTGTTATTATGGTGTTAACATTTTTGGTAAAAAAAAAAAATAGTACAAAAGATCATCTTTGGCCAAAATTCAGGAGCATTTTTTACACCTTGTACAGCATATACTTTGTGTGTGTTTCTCAGAGACAGGGTTGGAATTATGCAAACAGAAATGGTATTCTTTGGAATTCAAAGAATATAAAAGATACATTCTATACAGTCCTGCAATCCCATTGCTGTTATGGAAGACAGTATATCAGAATTTCAGTTCTTAAAACTTGAAACTCATTTTATGCCCCATATATTGTTCATCTTGCTAAACACTCCTTGTGCAGTCGAAACTGATGTTTATTCTTTAGTTGTGCATTGTAGTATTTTATACATCTTTAATAGGTTGAGTTGTTGGTAGAATTATTGAGATCTTCTGTTATGAATTATTTTTTAAATTACAATTGACATTCAATATTATATTAGTTTCAGGAGTCCAACAAGTGATTAGAGTTTTATATAATTTATGAAGTGATTCCTTGACAAGTTTAGACCCTTTAACACCATACATAGTTATTAAAATATTATTGATTATATTCCCCATGCTGTACCTTCTATCCCTATCATTATTTTATAACTGTCAACTTGTACTCTTTGCCTTTTTCATCCAGCCTCTCCAGGCCCCTCCCACGTGGCAACCATCTGTTTGTTCTCTGTATTTATGATTTTGTTTCTGTTTTATTTATTCATTTATTTCATTTTATAGATTTCACATATAAGTGCAATCATATATTTGTCTTTCATTGTCTGCCCTATTTTACTTAGTGCAATATTCTCTAGGTCTACATGTTTTTTTGTGTGTTTTTTGATTTGTTAAAACTCCTTGTTTTATTTTTTTGGTTTTTATTGAATTTATTGATGACAATGGATAATTAAATTACATAGATTTCAGGTATATAATTCTATAATACATCATCTGTATGTTGTTTGTTCACTGCACCAAGTCGTCTCCTTCCTTTACCATTTATCTCTCCTTTATCCTTTCTGCATCTCCTCACTCCCATTTCCCCCTGGTAATCACTATACTGTTGTAGATATCTGTTGTTTTGTTTTTCTCTACTTAATCCCTTAACCTTTCCCCCCTGTTCTCTGTATCTATGAGTCTATTCCTATTTTAATTGTTAGTTTATTTTGTTCCTTAGATTCTATATGTAAGTGAAATCAAATGATACTTGTCTTTCTCTCTTTCACTCAGTATAATACTCTCCAGGTCCATCTATGCTGTTGCAAATGTAAGATTTCCTTTCTTTTATGGCTGACTGTTTTTCACTGAGTCAATGCACTACAGAGTGTGTGTTTTACCCACTTATCTACTGTTGGGCACTTAGGTGCTTCCAAATATTGACTATTACAAATATCACTGCAATGAACACACACACACACACACACACACACACACACATATATATATATATATATATATATATATATATATGTATGTACATATATATATATATATATATGTAAAATATATTTTATTGATTTTTATACAAAGGAAGAGGGATAGAGTGTAAGAAAAATCTATCAGCTGCCTCCTGCACACCTCCTAATGGGGATTGAACCTGTAATTAAAGTACATGCCCTTGACCAGAATCATACCCAGGACCCTTAGGTCCGCAGGCAAAGCTCTAAGCACTGAGCCAAACTGGTTAGGGTAAAATACATATATTCTTTAGAACTGGTGTTTCAGTTTATTCCATTTGTATTCCCAAAAGTGGAATCACTGGGTCATTATGCAGTTCCTTTTTTAATTTTTTGAAGTAACACCCTACTGCTTTCCACAGCGACTGCACCAGTCAGCATTCTCAAGAGTGCAAGAGGGTTCTCTTTCCTCTACATCCTCACCAACACTTGTTGTTTGTGGAGTTATTGATGATAGCCATTCTGACGGATGTGAGGTGATATTTCATGGTTTTAATTTGCATTTCTCTGATGTTAGTGACATTAGGCCATCTGTATGTTCTCTTTGGAAAAGTATATATTTAGGTCTGCTGCCCATTTTTTAAATTGGAGTGCTTGTGTTTTTTTGGTGTGTGTGTGTGTGTGTGTTCAGTTTTGTATGGTCTTTATTAATTTGAGATATTAACCTCTTCTCAGATGTATCATTAGTGAATATATTCTGCCATTGAGTGGGTTGTCTTTTCATTTTGTTGATGGTTTCTTTTGCTCTCAAAAACTGTTAAGTTTGATGTAGACCCATTTGTTTATTTTTTTTCCTTTCTTTTCCCAGTACAATAAATCAGGAAAAAAGTATTGCTACTAGAAATACCCAAGTTTTTACTGCTTATGTTTTCTTTGGGATTTTATGATTTTGAGACTAACATTTAAGTATTTAATCTATTTTGAGTATAATATTGTGTATGGTGTAAGTTGGTGGTCTGGTTTCATTTTTTTTTTTTTTGGATGTATCTGTCCAATTTTCCCAGCACCATTTATTGAATAGACTAGCTTTACCCCATTGTATGTTTTTTTTTCTTCTTTTTTAAATATTAATTGACTATTAAGCCAGGGGTTTTTCAGAGTCTCTATTTGTTCATTACTATATATTAGTAGTACCATGCAGTTTTTATTACTATATCCTTCTAGTATAGTTTCATATCAGGTAGCATGATTCCTCCCACTTTGTTCTTATTTCCTAAGATCGCTGTGCCTATTGGGGTCTTTTATGGTTCTGTATAATTTTTTGAATATTTTTTTTTTAGTTCTATAAAACATGCCTTTGGTATCTTACTAGAAATTGCATTGAGGCAGTATGGGCATTTTAATGATGTTAATTTTATTTTTCTATCATGATCATGGTATCTGTTTCCACTTATTTGTAAGGTCTTTAATTTCTTTCTTCAATGTCTTTGAATTTCCTGAGTACAGGATTTTAACGTCCTTGGTTAAATTAATTCCTAAGTATTTTATTTTATTTTTGAAGCAATTGTGATTGTGATTGCTTTCTTAATTTCTTTTCTGATGTTAGTAGTTCATTACTGGAGTGAAATTCCAGTAATCTGATTCCCTATCCTTTGTGCTGTTGTTATTAAATCTTTTAGTCCTACCTGAATTCAAAACCTCATTTAATTTATTCGAAGTGCTTATACAAATGGCCCATAAGCACAAAAAAAGTGTGCATTGTCATTAGTCATTAGGAAAATACATATCAAACCACAATGACATACTACTTTACATTATAGGATGGCTATACTAGTAAATAAAAAATAATTGTTAGAGAGTATATGGGGAAAATGAGCCCTTGTACTTTGATAGTGAGACGGTAATATAATGCAAGTACTAAGAAAGTGTTAGTGAATCCTCATAGCTAAACATATAATTATCAGGTATCCCAACAAATCCAATCCTAGTTATGCATCCCTAAAGTTGAAAGCATAATCTCAGATACTTGTTCAACATGTTCATTGTAACATTACTCAAAAAAATAAAGTATTCATCAACATATGAATTAATAAACAAAATATGGCACATACATGGGATAGAATATTAGTCAGTCATGAGAAAGAATGAAAGTCTGATGAATGTTACAACATGAATGAACCTTGAAAGCATATGTTAGGTGAAATAAGCCACACACAAAAGAACGGGTGTTGAATAATTCCATGTATATAAAATATCTAGAACAATCAATTTCATAGAGATAAACAGTTGAGTAGAGGTTACAAGGGGCTTGTGGAGTAGGAGGGATTGGAAATTATTTCTTAATGTTTGCAGGTTTTGTTTTGCATGATTTAAAAAGTTGTGGCGATAAATACTGATGATGGTCACATATTTTTCTTTAATTTGTCTTTTAAGGAAATTCTGAGATGGGTCTCTTATGCAAGTATTTGTCATATATGTATTTTTGTACTTTTATGTACTTCTGTGTTTCCACTGGGTATCATTACCTTTTAGCACAAATGATATTCTTTATCTACTTTAAAATGCAATAAGCAGAAAAATAGTTTTCTCAGCTGAAATTTTAGTTAGGCATTTTTATTTGTTTTCTTTCAACACTTTAAAAAATCTTATTCTTATTTGCTCTTAGTTTTTCTTATTTCTGATAATAAGTCAAAATATATCTGTTTTCCTCTATACAATGTTTTTGTGTGTTTTTTTTCCTAATGGGTGCTTTGAAGAATTTTTGCTATATTTGGTTCTTGGCCATGCTATACTTACCCATTTGAATTAATATGCCTGTATGCATTGACCTCCAGATGATGCACAAACAGTTGCAGCATAGAAAGAAATATAGTTTAATATTGAATTGGCCAATCTGCAGTGTAGGGAGCTAATGCCCTAAAAGACATGATTTCCTGATGGCCGATAGGTCACACATGATATAAAGCAAAATTGTAAGACACTGTAGATGAGGGGGTCCTGGAACTTGCTAGGAACTGATTGGTCAGAAGGGAGAAAATAGTCACCAAATAATTCAGGTCTAAAGGACATCTCTAAGGTATTCTTTAATATTCTTCTTTCTGGATCATGGAATATCCAGGGATGTTTGTTCCATCTTAGAGCTCAGGAGCTGAAACATAACTTAGGTCAGGATATTATCTTTAGCCTGCAAACCTTGCAACCATTAGTCAGGTCCCAGTTACTGTTTTTTACTGCCTTGAGAGGTTTCTGGGTATCTGGGGAAAGACTAGGTTTATGAGGGGTAAAAGAAGAAAGAGATATGATTTCTAGAGCTAGGATTCAATACTAAATTAAACTGAAGTCATAAGGACCCTTCGTTTTATTGCTATGATGGGCTAGGTGTAATTCTTTTAGTGTCATTTTTGGGTAGGACCCATTACATTTCTTGGATATACATCTCAAAATTTTTCAGCCACTAGAAAAAAAGTTGAGGTTATTTTTCCCCAAATATATCAGAATGTAATCCTTATCCTTGTGACTTTTTCTTTTTGGAGGGTTTAGTTCTAAATAGATTCTGTTGAAGTAAACATGTTGATTCTCTATTCTTGATAAACTTCAAGCATTTGAGCAAGGCTGGACTTCTTAGATCTCTGTTCATAGCTCAGGCACAATGCAGCTAATTCAGTATGTTTGGGCAAACATACTTTTTTATTTCAAAAAAAAAGTATTGCTGATAATATTACAATTGTCCCCTTTTTTTTCACACCATATTCCTCCTCCTCCCAGTTCCCACATGGCCCCAAGCCTTCAATATCCTATTATTTGTGTGCATATATAATGCATAAGTGTTCTTTTGTTAATCTCTGTCTGCCATACTCTTGTCCTTCCCTCTGAGACTGGTCAGTCTGTTCCATGTCCCCATGCCTCTGATTATATTTTATTCATCAGTTTATTTTGTTCATTAGATACTTTGTTCATTTACTTTGATTTTTATATTTGGTTATTAATAGATATGTATTTATTGCCATTTTACTATTCATATTATTTTATCTTTTCCTTCTTCAAGAATATTCTTCAACATTTCATGTAGTAATAGTTTGGTGGTGATGAACTCCTTTATCTGTTGTTAAGCTTTTATTTGACATTCAATTCTAGATGACAGATTTGCTGGGTAGAGTAATCTTGGTTGTAATTCCTTGCTATTAACCACTTTGAATATTTCTTACAACTCCTTTTTGGCCTGCAAAGTTTCTGTTGAGAAATCAGTTGGAAGTCTTAAGAGTGTTCCCTCATACGTTACTAACTGCTTTTATCTGCTGCTTTTAAGATTCTCTATTAGTCTTTAACCTTTGGCTTTTTAATTATGATGTGTCTTGGTGTGGCCCTCTTTGGGTTTCTTTTATTTGGGACTCTCTGTGCTTTCTGGACTTGTAAGTCTATTGCTTTAACTAGATAGGGAAGTCTTTTTTGTTATTATATTTTCAAATAGGTTCTCAATAACTTGTTCTAGTCTCCTTCTGGCACCCTCATAATGTGAGTGTTGGTACTCTTGAAGTTGCCCCAGAGACTCTTTACACTATCTTCATATTTTTTAACTATTTTTTTTTAATTTTTGTTCTCCTGATTGGGTATTTTTCCTTCCTCATATTCCAAATAGCTGATTTGTTTCTCAGCACCCTCTACTCTACTGATGAGTTCCTATAAATTATTCTTTATTTAAGTTAGTGTATGTGTAATGTCTGATTGGTTCTTTTTCATGGTCTTTGATGTTTTCACTAAGGTTCTTGAAATTCTCACTAAGATCCTTGAAAGTCATACAGAGTCCCTTGAAGCTCTCATTAAGATCCTTGAGTATCCTTATAACCATTGTTTTGAACTATGTATCTACTGGTTTGTTTGCTTTAATTGCATTTATTTCTATTTCTGGAGATTTCTTCTATTCTTTCATCTGGGACATATTCCTTTGTCTCTGCATTTTGGCTGCTTCCTTGTGTTTGTTTCCATGTACTAGGTAGAACTTCCATGTTTTCTGGAATTGGAAGAGTGGCCTTGTGTAATAGGAGTTCTAGAGGGCCCAGTGCCTCAGGATCCCCAGTCACCTAAGCTGGACAATTTAGGTGCACCCCTGTTTGGGCTATGTGCACTCTCTTTTGTAGTTGAGCCTTCATTGGCATCACTGGCTGGAATTGGTCTTCAAGCTAATTAGCTGTGAGGCCCAGCTGCAAGTGTAGTGGAAGAGTTGTTGTATAGGAGATATCCCTATGGAGTAGGACTTGCTTCAGGGGGGCTTTGGTGTTCAATAAGTCTGCCCCTTTAGTGTGTCACTCATGGATGTATAGATTTGTAATCTGCTGTGGTCTGAGCTGTCTAGTAGGTGTATTGGCTCTGGGACTCCCCAGAAGGTGCAAAGTCAGCCACTGCCTAGGGCCACCTAGCAGGAGCTATAAAAGGATCTGTAGATGGCTGCTATTTGTGTTGGGCTTGGAAGTGCTCAGGAGATCTAAGCTGTGAAACCAGAGAGTGTACTGATAATGCCATATCTTGGGCCTCTTACTGATAGGTTTGTGGTATGCTGATGCCAGCTGCTATTTGTTTGAGGAATTTTAGAATAATCTGAAGCCTAAACAAGGACAGGCCATTCATATGGAAAATCTGCTTTAAACAACTGAATTGGGGTTGCAAATTGAGTGGGGTAGAAGTAGATCTGCACACTTTGCCATATGTTCATGTAATTGCAATGCCAAACACAATATGGAATGTGCCTGATACCTGAGAAAGCCCTTTGTATCCCTTTCAATAAAATTCATAGTCAGACACCTTAAGGTAATTATTGCCAGATTTCCATCTTTATGACATAGTTTTCTATGTTAAACTTCATCATAATACAATCATAAAATATGTATCCTTTTGTGTATGGACTATTTTACTTACAATATTAGTTTAGGGGTTCATTTATAGTATGCATGCTGTGTGTCAGTAGTTTCTTTCTTCTTAAATCTCAGTATTGTACTGTATAAGTAAATCAGTTTATTTAATAACTATCCAGTGATAAACATTTGGCTCGGTTCCTGTTTGGAGGCTACTAAGAGTAAAGCTGACATAAACACTCAATTACAATGTTTGAGATAGTTGTGGTCTTTTCTTTCTTTATAAGCATATATTTACATTTTTGGGTAAATACATATGAGGGGAATTACTGTATTTTACTAGAGGCTTGTGCTTAACTTCATAAGAAATTGCCAAACTGCTTCTCAGAATAGTTTTGTCTTTTTCCTTCCCTACTGCAATGACACTAACACCATCACTTTGTGTTGTTTGTTTAAAGTATCCTTCTAGTATGAATTGGCATTTCATTGCCATTAAAATTTACATTTCACTGATAACTAAATACCATATATTAAAGATATTTTATGTGCTTGTGGCCATGTGTATAACATCTATTGTGAAGTTTCTGTACAAGTTATTTATATATTTAAACATTATGAAATCTTTATTTATTTATTTTATTTTTTATTATGTTACATGGGCACATATCTTCCCATTGCCCTCCCTCCCTCCCAGGTATACCCCAACCCCCCAGTGTCTATGTTCATTGGTTATGCTTATATGCATGCATACAAGTCCTTTGATTGATCTCTTATCTACCCCACCTCTCCTTAATCTTCCTGCTATAATTTCACAGTCTGTTTGATGCTATACTGCCTATCCTTTTGTTCATCAGTTTACAATGTTCTTTATTATCCACAAATGAGTGAGATCATGTGGTGCTTCTCCTTCATTGACTGGCTTATTTCACTAAGCATAAGGCTCTCCAGTTCCATCCAGGTTGCTGCAAATAGTAAGAGTTCCTTCTTTTTAATGGCAGCATGGAATTCCATTGTGTAGATGTACCACAGTTTTCTGATCCACTCATCTGCTGAGGGGCACCTAGGCTGTTTCCAAATTGTAGCTATTGTAAATTGTGCTGCTATGAACATAGGTCTGCATAAATCCTTTCTGATTGGTGTTTGAGATTTCTTAGGATAAAATCCTAAGAGTGGAATTGCTGGGTCACATGGGAGATCCATTTTTAGTTTTTTGAAAAAAACTCCATACTGTTCTCCACAGTGGCTGCACCAGTCTGCATTCCCACCAACAGTGCACAAGGGTTCCTTTTTCTCCACATCCTCGCCAACACTTGTCATTTGTTGATTTGTTGATGATTGCCATTCTGACAGGTGTAAGATGGTAATGCATTGCCATTTTGCTTTGCATCTCTTGGATAATTAGTGACTTTGAACATGTTTTTATGTGTTTCTTGGCCTTCCTTCTGTCATCTTTCAAAAAGGTTGTATTTAGGTCCATTGCCCATTTTTTTATTGGATCGTTTATCTTCCTTTTATTAAGTTGTATAAGTTGCCTGTAGATGTTGGAGATTAAACCTTTATCAGTGATAACATTTGCAAATATGTTCTCCCATACAGTGGTCTTTCTTGTTTTTTTGTTGATGGTTCTTTTACTGTGCAAAAACTTTTTATTTTTATGTAGTCCCATTTGTTTACTTTTTGTTTAGCTTCCATTGCTTTTGGAGAGGTATCAGTGAAGAAGTTCTTTCTGCATATGTCTGAGATTATGTTGCCTGTGGATTCCTCTAGTATTTTTATGGTTTCCCCTCTAATTTTTAAGTCCTGTATCCATTTTGAGTTTATTTTTGTATTTGGTGTAAGTTGGTGGTCCAGTTTCATTTTTTTGCATGTATCTGTCCAATTTTCCCAGCACCATTTATTAAAGAGGTTATCTTGGCTCCATTGTATGTTCATGCCTCCTTTGTCAAATATTAGTTGAGCATAGTGGTTTGGATGGAAATCTGGATTCTCTATTCTATTCCATTGGTCTATATGTCTGTTCTTGTGCCAGTACCAGGCTGTTTTGAGAACAGTTGCTTTGTAATATAGCTTGAAATCTGATATTGAGATCCTGCCTACTTTATTCTTCTTCCTAAGAATTGCTGTGGCTATCCATGGCCTTTTTTGTTCCAGATGAATCTATAATGAATTCTTTCTAGGTCTGGGAAGTATGTTGTTGGTATTTTAATGGGTAGTGTATTGAATCTATAGATTGCTTTGGGTAGTATGGCCATTTTAATGATGTTGATTCTCCCAATCCATGAGCATGGTATGCTCTTCCATCTGTTAACATCTTCCTCTATCTCTTTTTTTCAGTGTCCTGTATTTTCTACATATATGTCTTTTACCTCTTTAATTAGGTTTATTCCTAGGTATCTTAATTTTTTGGTGTGATAGTAAATGGGATTGCATTTTTAGTCTCTATTTCTGTAATTTCACTATTTGTGTATAGAAATGCCACAGATTTCTTGGCATTAATTTTGTATCCTGCTATATTGCTAAATTCATTTATTAAGTCAATTAGTTTTCGGATGGAGTCCTTTGAGTTTTTATGTACAGTATTATGTCATCTGCAAATAAGGACATCTTTACTTCTTCTTTTCAATTTGGATGCCTTTTATTTCTTTTCTTGTCTAATTGCAATGGCTAATACTTCCAGTACTATGTCGAACAGGAGATGTGAGAGTGGGCATCCCTGTCTTGTTCCTGTTCTTAGGAGAAATGGTTTTAGTTTTTGCCCATTGAGTATGATGTTAGCTGTGGGTTTATCATATATGGCTTTTATGATGTTGAGGTATTATCCTTCTTTTCCCACTTTGATTAGAGTTTTTATCAAGAAAGGGTGTTGGATTTTGTGAAATGCTTTTTCTGCATCAATTGAAATCCTTTTATTGTTGAGTATGGAGTTCTTTATACTAGTATATTCTAAATTTGGCTTAAATGTCATATTTTGTGCATATATATATATATATATATATGTAATTTTTTCTAGTTTATTTTTAAAATTTTATTACTGAATAGCAGAAGTTTAATTTTTTTAATTTCAATTAGCCATTTTTTTCCTTGTGTGTACGTTATCCCTGTTTAAAAATTTCTATGCCTATCATGAAATCATTCTCACATATTTTCTTCTGAAGTTGTGATTACTTTAGCTTTTACATTTAGGTCAATGATTCATCTAAACAAAATGTTTTCATAAGGTATAAGGTAGATACTGGGATTCATCATTTTTCACTCAAATATGCAATTGTTCTCTCTGTTTCTTGAAATATAGTTCTTTCCTCAATAAGTAACCTTAGTGGCCTTGTTGAAAATTTATTGAACATACGTTTTGATCTATTTCTAAGCTTTCTATACTGTTCCCCTGAGCTAAATGTCTCCCTTTGCACCAATACCATGCTATCTCAATTTTAGTTGCTTTCTAGACTTGAAATGAGATAATATAAATCCTCCTATATGTTCTTTTAAAAATATTTTCTTGGTTTTTATTTTGTATGTACAGTTTAAAATCATCTTGTATTATTGGATTTAATTGGCTTTGCCTTGATATATAGATTATTAAAGGAAACAACATCTTAATCATGGGACTTCAAATCAATGACAGTAGTATATAGCTATACATATTTTGGTATTTAAAAATATATCCTTCTAAAATTTTGAAGTTTTCAGGGCAGAAGTCTTTTTTTTTAACTTTATGTTACACATTATTTTTTTTTTTAATTTCTTATTTGATTAAGGTGTTACATATGTGTCCTTATTCCCCCATTACCCCTCATCCCCTCACTCATGCCCTCACACCCCTGTCGTCTGTGTCCATTGGTTAGGCACGTATGCATGCATACAAGTCTTTGGTCTTTTTGAATTTGTTCCTAAATATTTCACAAAGCTATTGTAAAGGGTACATTTTAAGTGTCATCTTCCAATTTACAGCTGATTTCAGTATAATGACATTGAGTTCTAACAACTTGAAATACTAAATAAATTTAGTTGGGTTTTTATATACATTACTTATTTCTACATAAATTACCATTTCATTTTCAAGTAATTTGTATTTTTAAAAATAATACATATTTACTTTTTTATCTTGCCTTATTGTACTGACTAGATTTGAAAATACAATGCAAATAGAAATGGTGAGAAGAAATAGCCTTTTCTCTCTCTGTGTGTCTGTCTGTCTCTCTCTCTCTCTCTCTCTCTCTCTATATATATATATATATATATATATATATATATACAAATATATACATATATATATCTGTTATTACATTATTACAAGTACTTTTTTAAACTATGATTTAAAAGAACAATGTTTTCCTATCAATCTCTTTACTATTTTCTCTCATTATTTCATCTAATATTCACTGATTGCCTATTATGCCTTGAGTAGCTCCTTTTTGAAGAGTATTGCCAATATTAGAATGAAAAAAAAACACCTCTGTACTTGATGAAAATGTTTTCATTGTAAATGCATTTATCTAGGAATTACCACTCTGAGCTTTATTCCCTGCTTAATTGTATGCTTCTTCCCAAAAATGCGTGAATGATTGAGCATATATTTTACATATCTGAGAACATCATCCACGCTTAACTCAGGAACTTTTGTAAACTATTTTCTGAATAAAAATAGATTTTTAAAAATAAGCCAATCACAAATGTTGTAAATAAGTAAAATCTCTTAGTCATGAGATAAAATTATTTTAAATAATTTTGTAGCTGAGAACTTGTTTGCCATTGTCCTACTTTAAGTAACATAAGGCTATGCAATTGGCATTTAAATGAAAACAGAACTCTTTATTTCCTTTTCCTTATATAAGTTACTTTTGATAAAATGAAATGTTGCTTTTTGTGTTTTACCTAATCATTGAGTTGTGCTCTTCTTTTTCTGTTTCTCTGTAGTACTTGGAATTTATTATGTTTATTTCCTTCCATTTGCCCCATTTTTTTTTGTCATAGTTAATTTCAAATATATATTTTTAATTGATTTTTTACAGAGAGGAAGGGAGAGGGATAGAGAGTTAGAAACATTGATGAGAGAGAAACATCGACCAGCTGCCTCCTGTACACCCGCCACTGGGAATGTGCCCTCAATCAAGGTATATATCGAACCTGGGACCCTTCAGCCTGCATGCCAACGCTCTATCCACTGAACCGAACTGGATTCAGCATGTCATACTTAATTTTTAAACAAATTCTTTTGATTCAAGAAAATTGAAATTCTTGCCTAATTTGTAAGATCGCAGGTCTTTTGGTTATTTCATTTACTTCTTATAATTCAAATATGCCAATCTCCCAAATTTATTTTTCACAGTTAATTGTGTCTCAGCAATTTTCAAGAGCTCAATCTGATGGAGTCATTTGCTATTGCATTGGATAGTCTTAATTATTAGAAACTAGAGGCCCAATGCACAAAAATTCATGCAATAGTAGACCTCCCTTCCCCCGGGCTGCCAGCATCGGCTTCCCTCCAGCATCCAGAACCCAGGCTTTCCTCCTCTGACACCTGGGAAACTAGGCTAACTTCCCTCAGGCAGCCCACAGATACTAGGACTGGGACTGACTTCTCTCCGACACTGGCTTAGTCAGGAAGGATGTCCACAATGATGTCTGAATGACATCAGATCTAATTAGCATATTACCCATTTATTATTATAGATAATTGGATACCATTTATTATTGAAAATTTCCTCATATATCTGTTTTTAAGTCTCAAACTGAATCTAACTGCAGGGAGTCACTGTTTCAAAAATAAAAACAATAGGTTGAATCAGAATAAAACATATTACACATAGTTTTAAATTGACTAATAAAACAGTAAATAGACTACTTCTCATTCACACAGTGAGTGTAGAGATTGTTTTGATAATTCACAATGATCTGCTAATGATTCTACATAGAAGTGGACAACCATCTTTCTTATCAAAGAATATATATTTACAAGAATTATAGGCAAGTGGTAATATTTTTATATTTTGCCTCTGATTTAGCTTTTTAAAACAGTTAATATCATCTAGAAAATAGTGCTGAGTCATTGCTTTGCATTAGAATCACCTAGGAGTTTTTTTCTTCTATTAAAATATACATTACATACCCAATCCCCATCTAGTACTGATGTAACCAAAAGATGTATTTGCTTTGTTATAAATATAATTCTATATAGTATTTAGTCACACTCCCAGTTTTATAAAATATTAGTCTCTTTATAATCGAATTAGTTATACATTTTTCCAAGTATTATTTTCCTACGTTTGTTTTTATAAGAAACACTGATGCAATTAAAAACTATTTTATAGTCATGACTTCCATATTAATTCCATTTCTGGCAGTTTTAATTTGGTTAGTGGCAAAGCAATTTTTCCATGTTCTGGGCTCAGATCATCTGACCATGTTATTATCTATACCTTCTCATCTCTCAAGCCAATTAATTCACTAGAATCTGCCAATTATGCTGTCAGAATACCTCTTAATATTTCTCAGTTCTGCATTCCATATATACTGAGTGGCCAGATTATTATAATCTCTGAACGCATAATAATCTGGCCACTCAGTGTGTGTGTGTGTGTGTGTGTGTTCATATAGATATATACTAGAGGCCTAGTGCATGAAATTTGTGCATGGGTACAGTCCCCAGGCCTGGCTGGCAATTGAAGCATGAGTGTCTGGCATGGAAGGGCAGGTCCCAGATGACATCTGGGCTCTGGGAAGCACCAGACCCCCGCTTACCCTCCTCTGTCTGAATCATGGCAACCGCAGAGATGTGGTAAGTGCAGCTAGACACTATGAACCAGGGTGCAGCATTGGCCTCTGGGTCACCCAATGGCGCTGCACAAAAGCCAGGCAGGTAGCTTGCTCTCTCCCAGCCAGCCTCAGCAATCTGGCTCCTGCAAGAACCCATGGTGAGTCCGACCAGCTCTTGTGGTCTCAGTAGCCCATTGGGGCCAGCAGCACTTCCATTGCCATCCATTGCCAGTGCCATGTTGCCAATGCCCACCCTGTTCTGCATTGCCCCCTTGTGATCAGTGCATGTCATAGTGAGCAATCAAACTCTTGTTTGAACTCCTGGTCAAGGGAACAATATACATATTAGGCTTTTATTATATAGGATATATATTAGAGGACTGGTGCATGAATTCATGCCTGGGTAGGGTCTGGCCAGCCTGGCAAGGGGGAGGGGCATGGATGGTTGGCCATGGGTGGTTTGTCAAACTCTTGGTTGAGATAGCAATTTGCATATTAGCCTTTTATTATATAGGATATACACTGAGTGGCCAGATTATTATGTGTTCAAAGATCATAATAATTTGACTACTCAGTGTATTTATGCTAATTTGGGCTCTGGTAATCACAGGTAGAGAATATCACCAAACTTCTCATTTCTCCTCCCAATAATTTTCACTATATTTCCACAGAAAGCATTTTTTTCTAAAATTTGTTTCCATGATGTTATTTACTCTGTAGACAAAGTGTTCAATGATTTCCCACTTCCCACTCAAAACAGAGCACAATCCTTACTTTTTACATCCTAGGAACCTAATTTTTGAAAGTATGTTCTAGTTGCCTACAGTCCTAACCTCCTTTATCCAACTATTTTAATTTACCTACCTTTCAGTTCTCAATTATTCTTTGTTGGGTATTTCCTCCACCCTTTTATTCATTTTTATCTCCACCAGCTACCAAATTTCCTGTCACAATTAGCTTTTATTGTATGCAATTCCTAATTGCTCAAATTAAAAGCAATAATACCTTTTTTGAAAATAATACAAATGAGGAATTTATATTTTTCATAGTATTGCTTTTGAATTAAATAATGCTCTTAGGCTCCATCATCACAGGCTTGCTGGGCATTAAATTTTAGTCATTATAGAGGTGGTGGAGGGGTACCCTGAGGTTCACTCTCTACTGTCTAACAAAAATGCTGACTATATTCTCTAAAAACAATTGCAATAAAACATTCTATAGTCTTCCCTTGATAGTATCCATTGATATTTTCTTAAGTGACACATGTGGTCCTTAAAATCTCTAATGCTGCTCTTCAGTGTCATTCCCAATGAATGAAAATTACAGAGGAGGCTAGGATGCAACTTACAAGAATAGGGCCCCTCTTATATTGATATTCCACCCCACAAATTTTAGCATTCTTGGCCTCCACACATTCTGACGTCTGGTTTTCAACTTGATGACCTGACTTATCTTTGAGTTTCCCTTCTTTCTTCTGTGGTCCAAAACTGCCTTCAATCAATGAGCTCTGGTAGTTGTCCATTCATCCTTCCCCAGTTGTATTTCTGTTTTATTGTGATTGTTAGCAAATATCTGGATCATAGACGTGTGATTACTCTAAAATGCATTGTAGTATCTAAAAAACATTGTTTCTGAAAAGCATTGTAGTATCTACTAAGCATTGCTTCATATATATGTTTAATATTTTAGTTAAGACATATTGACTTTATGTGATGTTTACTGATTCAAGGATACAATAATGTTCTATGTCATATCAACATTATAGAAAATAAACTAAAGATGTATGCCATAAAATAATTTTTCTGAGTGAAACTTGATTGAAATTAAGGGGTAAGAAACATAAGATTTAATATGAAAGCAAAAACATATGGATTTATGAATAGCTTTTCTGTATACAAGAATAAATTGGTCTGTTCAAAGTATACATATTTTTATATAAATTATACCAGTGTGAATAAGTAATGGTTTTCTAGATAACTTATGCTTTGTATTGTAAATAGCCTGTATTTATAGTGATTATCAAGAGTAATAAAAAAGTATATATACTGTTGGTAAATGTATGCAATTTATTGGTTTGGGCATGAATTCAATTTACTACTTATATTGACTCACAAGAATATGCACGGATTATTCAAAGACTTTATTCATTGGGACGAGAAGCAGAGTAACTATGTTCTTCAGAATTTAAGTTGAATGTCAAAATTTACCATAGAAAAACACAATTCACCATGGAACAAACATATAAAATAATCAAAATTTATTTTTTGAAGGATGGTAATAGACTAATATAACATAATACATGCTATTGAATAGCAATTACTTTTAAAATGTTGCACTTCTTTTTCCTCTTTATTTTCTTCTAGTATATGTGGCCTTTTCACTAATTTTTTAAAAAGTCTTAAAATGTAATGCCTTGTGAAGAGGTGCCACAAAAGAATTCAAACCTCATTCCTATTAAAAGTAAAAGAATACTTTGAAAGTTTTTAAATCTTTTATACTAAGTCAATTACAAATGAAGTAGATCATAAATCATTTCAATTACAACTATGAGCATTATCTTTTAATTAATGTTCTAGAAATTAGTTTATAAAGAGTATTTTGTTTAAAATAATCTCTTAAAGTCAATCAATAGAGTGTGGGAGGATTGCAATATGAGGAATGATATATTCAATATAATTAAAAATAAGCTTTTAATTCAATTATGGTTATAAATTATAGATAACAAACCCATCTGCATTTCAAATATTATCTGAAAATTTTGCTCCTGGTTTGGCTGAGCAATGCCTATTAAAATAACCTTTCTGAAGATAACTGTAAATGTGGAGATGGAGGACCTACTTGAAAGCACCAGAGAGTAAAAACAAAAAAAGAAATCAAAAAGGAATTAACTCTTGGAATGGGAAGAAGAGAATACAGTCAGTAACACTGGATAAGTTTCTCATATGTTTATGTCTTTTATCCAGAAAGCAGGTCAAGTCTGCACCATTCAAGACATTTAAAACTCTACTGAATAACGCATAGCTATGCTGGTTTGAGGAACTAAGGACAGAGTTTAGAGCAACCACAGCCAAAGGAACATCAAAGGGAAATCTCAGAGAGGAGAGATCCTTGAAATATGAAGGCCAGAGAGTGAGAACATCCTGTCCAGCATGAAATCACTACACAGACCTGGATTATGCACAAATGACACTAACAATCCAACATCCCAGCAAAGGATAGTTATGAGAATGTAAAGTATACAGCAAAGGGCACATAGCAGACAACATGGTAGTAACTATTCACGGTGCCAGTTGAGTGCTAGACCTATAGTTATTTCTCAAGGCACATAATCGTCTAATCCTTATGTTGTACATCTGAAATTAATATAATATTGCATGTCAACTATAAGTAAAAAATAAATTTAAAAATTAGAAAGAAAAGACTTAATTTTTTGAGCTGAACCCATCACAGGGGAGATGAGTTTTGTAGTCTGATTTCAGCTTTAAAAATGAATGATCTTGAGAAAATAAACACAATCTGGTATATCATTTCCCATGTCCAATTGCCATACAGAGATTTTCACATATGGGAGAAGGGGAAAATCTGGAAAGCATGGCCCATTCTCTAGAGAAAAAAACAATCAACAGAGAACAATCATTCAATAGCTTAGATGTTAGAATAAGCTCAAGAGGGTCTTAAAGCAGCTGCTATAACTGTTCTCAATGTCATAAAGGGAAATATGTTTGTATTAAATGAAAATATACAACATTTCAGCAGAGCATAAAACTATTAAAATGGAAATTCTAAAAGTGAAAAATATAATATCTGAAATATTAACTAAGTCACAAAACACATAAATCTCAGACCCATCAAAGCACCCAAAATCTGTTGTTCCTTCTAATAACTAAAAGGAATTCAAATGGTTGCAGCCAAAGTTTGTTAACTTGATAAGCTTGTTCTAAAATTACATAATGGATCCTTAACCATTTTGGCTTAATATATAGAGTATAGGCCCTCAGACTGAACGGTATTGGGTTCAAGTCTAGTCAAAGGCATATACATTGGTTGTAGGCTCAAACTTCAGTAGGGGGCATGCAGGAGGCAGCTGATAAATGTTTCTAACTATCCTTTTCCCTTCCTCTCTGAAATGTCAATAAAATATATTTAAAAACAAATAAATAAAACTAAATAATGAAAAAAATAATGTACCTGGCATAAAAAATAAAATCAATGTTTGCCCAATTCCTCTTCATCATTTGTGGTGATGAAGGACAAACTCTCATGTTTCTACTTATCTGTTCTCTTTTTAAGTTAATTTCTTGCTTCCAGTAGTTCAGTCAGTTTATTAAACCATTTTTGCTGCAGTAAAAAAAAAAGTCTGAGTAGATTTCCTCATCAAATCTTTCTCCTACGCCATATGTACGCAACTAACTAACTGTGCTTCTGCTCCAGCCCATGGGTTTGCTCCTCATGTTTTCTTATTTTAGATCCAACCACAAATAAAAATAAAATAAAATTTAAAGTGAAATAAAAAGTGAGACTGCATGAATGAGGAAGGTTTTTAGCAGATATTTGGACTGAAGGAGGAGATCAAGGTAAAAACTAATGATAACACATGTCAGAGAAATGTATTCTACCCATTTATATCCAAAATCCAAAATCCATAGGTATTCTCTAGATCAGACTATCACATATAATTGATAATGCATTGAAATGGGTTAACTTGTTGTAGTAACTTCCTAGTATAATTTTAGTGTATTATGGTGATGAGATGAAAATTTTGTAAAACATAAGTTGCTACAATATTATTATTTGTGCTAGACGTGATACAAATTTGGCATAAGGCAAATGGAACCTTCTAAAATTCATCTGGGCAACTGGCCTTCATCTTCAATATACTCCAACCACCCCCAAGGGAAACCTAGGGCTATAATAAATAATGTACGACTTGTAAAGTTCACCTAACCCTCCCTGATCAGAAGTTTATAAGCTCTGACTATATCATAGGAGAGGTGTCTCTATTTTAACACCTACCCTGTATCGAAAGTTAATGAAATGCTTCTTCACATGAAAGTTAGGAAGTGCAGTCTACGTAATTCTATGAAAATGTTCCTGCACATTTGCAGTATATGACACCAGGGACTTAAATAAGCCCTTCTCACTGATATAATCAACAACATCCTTTCTCTCTACTGATCAACTGACAAAATTATTGCCTATATCACTTGTTTTATCCCTATATTTCTTTAATTATTTTTACAGTTACTTCCACAAAACTAGTATAGAAGCTACTTAAGGAAAGAGACTTTTCAGTGATTTGTGTAGCTCTGTTATCTCTAAACAGTAGTATTCTGTTCAAAGGTTACTAAATAAATATTTGTTTGTGCTGCACCAGCACTGCCAGGGGTGAACCTGAGTGGGGAAGGCTGAAAGGCTTAGAAAAGATAAAGAAGAGAATGAAAACTGGGTCTCGGTGGGACGCTGCTTCTCTGAGAGACAGCAACAGTGCCCACAAGCCGTTTCTTTATTTTATAGCCAGATTTCCATGAGGCAAAATAAGGGTGTGGTCAAGATGTTTATAACATTCTCATGGCTTCAATCTTTCTCAACTACATGCACCTGAACTCTATCAAGCCTACATTACTCAAGCACATGGGGCCATGTGTTCAGACCATAGGGTCAAGCTTACAACTACAGCTGTTGGATATAATTATGCTGGGAGGGCTCTGCCCTCCAAGCTGGAATTTGCATGTGGCCATGAGAAGACTGTGCTCTCTCATTAGTCCAAGGCTTGAATCTGTCCAAACACTGTAGCCACTCCTTACATTTGTTAATTGACTTATTGTTTGATGGATATATATTTTGTTTGTTAAAAGTGTTGTGGACCTACCTCAATGTAATTCTAGGTGACTACCCACATTCATGAAACAATGTACCAAGGCACACATGTGCATACTAAGCATACATTAACATGAAAATTTTTAAAATTAACAAATGGTAGCATATATATATATATATATATATATATATATATATATATGTAAATCTGAATTAAGCCACGTTTTATAAAAGTTTTCATTATGAAGTTATGCTTTTATTGTAACATATGCCAAGTTACATATTACATGTTTTTATTGTAAATTTGTAAAATTATATTTCTTCTGTTTACTTGCAGATTCTGTCATTAACATAGTTAAACAAAAATTGGGATTATATGGAATTCTAGTAACATAGCCTTTCCCCCCCTTTGGGCAAAAAACAATTAATAGGATTTTCTTATACTGCAGCCCATTTTGACAATGTCTATGTGGGTCAGAAATTGGATTAGACTTTGGTAAGCGTTACAGACCTCAAAACAGTATATCAGTTTTATAGAGATGAGAGTTGGATGATATACTCTTTAAGATTTTTCAGTTAAAGATCGAAATATACTAAAAGGAAGATAGGCTAGCTTTGGAAAGGATGCCATAGTCTGCTATTTAAATGTCATCAACATTTTGTTCCTGTACTGTTGCAGAAAACCAGGGAAAACCAAGCAGCACTTAAGAGATTGGAGTTCTACTTTATTATATACCAGTGGGCCCAGATAAAATGTTTTTGAAATTATGAGCTAAGCCACAAGCAGAAGTTTCCTTTTTATTAAAGAGCCAGCCCTATGTGTGCTCAGTAGTTATCTCCCTGGAAACTTTTGGCCTTGAAAACAACACAGTTCTATTCAATTAAAAAAATACATTTGGCATGGCATGAGAGCACAAGAGAATCTAGTCTCTGGCCTACAAGGTCAAACAGCTAAGTTTATCTTCCTCATTATTCAAGCAGTCTAGAAAGCAAAATTATTTTTTAGAATAAGGGACTGTCTAAAAATGGCAGAGTTGACTTTACAGAATAAGAGACTATATAAATAGCAGAGAATTTCAAACAGCAGTATGACAAAATAGGGGTTAGCTTTCTCAGTACGATCAATATGTATTTCCTACCAGCAATCAATCCTGTGGTGGTTTTAAATGATGGCCCCAACATTCTTTGACATTTCCTCCTTCAAGAACTGTGGCCTAGACCTCACCCCTGGACACAGATTGGGCTTGTGACTGCTTTGAACAAAAGAGGTTGGTGTACGGTGTATTTCTAACACAAAAGGCCAGGCAGCTTCTAGCTGATTCTCTTAAGGTCCTTGCTCTGGGAGAACATAGCTGCTACTAAGGAAGTTTGATTGAAACGTTGAAAAAGCCATGGGTTAGCTATTTTGTCAACATCACCATGTAAATTTGTGAGCAATAGCCAATCTTCACTGACTCACCATGTGAGGGAAGCATCTGCAACATGCAATCAGGACAGGCTTTTAGATGTCTGTAGCTTCAGCCAGCATCTGGAGGTAGTCCCAGGAAACAGACATACCAAGCCAACCATACCCTTCCTGAAGTTCTGACCCACAAAACTGTGTCTCCAATATTTTGTCATTTTATATTTCTATATTTTGGGGTAAATTTTTATGCAGCAAAAAATTATCCAGAACTTCTCAACATATTTTAGGTATAATGTTTGTTTCCAGGTTATGTGCCACCTGTACCTAACAGTTTACAGATGAGAAGACTGAGATGCAAAGGGGTGAGGTTACCCCTACACAGTTTTACAGTGAGGCTAGTACAGGATCAATGTGTGTAAAGGGCTTAGCCAATGCTTGATGCATAGCAGTCACACAGTAAAACATAAACGATCAGTATGACTATCATTGCGATGATTATTATTTAAATGGAAAGCCTTAACTCAAGTGCTCCTTGAACACCAGGCTGCACTTAACAATGCTTTGCGTTAAAACTTTGAAATACCTTGTACCTCTCTTGAATTATTAAAGTAATCTTCCTGCCATTTGCTGGATGTTGTAGGAACATTTGAAAATGCTTTGCCCTCCTACAGGTCATATGCCCTGCTCCAGGCTTTGTCTTTATCTTGGGAAAGTCCCAGGACATAGCTGGTTCTGTTTCTTCGTTTATACCAGTGGTCGGCAAACTCATTAGTCAACAGAGCCAAATATCAACAGTATAATGATTGAAATTTCTTTTGAGAGCTGAAAACCAACTTCTATGCATGGGACATGAAGTTTCATTCACACTGTACGTGTGTGCCCACACGTGGTATTTTGTGGAAGAGCCACACTCAGGGGCCAAAGAGCCACATGTGGCTAGCAAGCTACAGTTTGCCAACCACTGGTCTATACAGTGAGAGAACTAGATCTCTAGATAATGTCACAGCTCTTTTTTTAATATATTTTTTTTTAATTTTCAAGGTTGTTTAAGACAATATAAGTATTTCTGGAATGAAAGATCATTAAGCCATCTCTTTTTTGTAGCTGGTGGGACCTCAGAAGATACAGGAGCGCTGGGCATCTAGGAAAGAGGTGATGTGGCAGAGAAACAATGGGAAACATATTAAATGGTGGAAAGACAATCCCCAAGTCACTTCAGCTTCAGCTACTTGCCCTATGCCTCTAGGAGTTGAGGAATAAAACAAAAAATGCTGCAGTAAAGAAGACAATGACAGTAAAAGTATTAACCTGGGTGACGACACATATCCTATCCCCAGGAAGTCAGTCTTGCCTGGCTTCTAAACCTCTTGCTTTACAGGGAAGAAAAATCCAAAGAGAACTGGTTTACTAATGACCACTGTGATAATAAGGCTCACAGGAAGATCTAGAACCTAGAAATCCAGGGGCCCTTAAAACTGCATGTTATATCATTTGAGGCAATAGATCATGAAGAAGTGGCTTGGGATAAAGGCCCAGAAAATTGGAAAACATCCCCAAAGACATCCCAAATAAAAATGGAGTGGAAGGTGGGAAAAAACAAGGAGCTTGCTCTGTGAACATATCTTCTTGGCAAATGTCCTGTTCTGCTCAGATCCTAATGTATTTACATCTACCTCTGTGACATCTTTATATTGAAGAGGGGTCAGCAACTTTTTTTTCTTTTCTAAGTGGTCAGATAATATATAGTTTCCGCTTTGTGGGCTATGTGGTCTCTGTAGCAACTACTCAACTTTGCTGTTGTAACATGAAAGGAGCAATAAACAATTTGTAAGTGATCGGGCATGGCTGTGTTCCAACAAAACTATATATCAAAACTGGCAGCAGGTGTATTTGGTCCACATAGGCAAGATTTTCTAAGAGTTATGGAAAGAAAATACCTCATGTAACTCATAATCATCTTATAGAAGTTATAAATGTCCCCTTAACTAGTGTATTTTACTGCTTATTTATATACATACATACAAACATACACATATAATTTAACAGCTCTAATGTTATGCATGAAAATTTTTAAAAAATGCCAAAATCTATTTTCTTGGTTTGTTTAAAAATTGAATGTGTATATTCACACACACAAACAGAAATAATGCCATGCAGTCTGTCCTGATGAAAGAGGATGTGGGCCTACCTGAAAGTGAGAGATTAGGTAAGGCCTAATAGAAGAGGTGACAGTTGAACTAATTTTTGTTCAGATAATGATGAGTCAAATCACCAAGAGTGAAGGTGTTTTTCAGGGATAGATATCATCTTATCTAGTAAAGAGGAAATATGCAAATAAACTGTCACATCATCACAAAGATGGCAACTCCCAGTCCCCTTAACCCCACTGCAGTCCCACAGTCCTTTCAACCCCACCTGGGATGTGGGGTATGGCAGGTACACAGTGCAGCCAAACCCACCCTCAGCCCCCAGCTATCCAGAGCCTGCCTGAAGTGCAGGCAAGCTTCAAATGTTGGCTGCCCAGCCACCCAGGGCTGCCTAAGGCTCAGGTAACCAGGGCCAGCTGAGGCTTGTGCTGTCGGCATGGCAGCAGCAGAGGTGTGATGGGGCAACCCCTGATCACTAGGCTGCCTCCTTCCCCTGAGGGCTCCTGGACTGTGAGAGGGGGCTGGCCAGGCTAAGGGACCCTCCCTCCAGAGCATAAATTTTCATGCATCAGACCTCTAGTCCTCTATAAAGTTGTATTGCCAATGAAGAAACCTTTGATATAGTAAATCATGAAATTCTCAAGGATGATTTGTCCAAACTCGTTGTAGCATTTCTCTGTCATTTTAATATTAGTGTTTTTTTTTGTCAGTTTTGCCAAAGTTTAGTCATCTTAGTTTTCCATGAAATTTTCCTACAACCAATTTCATAATTAACATCTAGTGTGGTAGGAAATTCATTTTTAATAGCAACTTAAGTTTGGAAATACTCTGGATGAGATAACAATGACCCATGGCGCTGTCAGCGTCACTGAAATATTTTCTGAATCTACCTTACCTGCTTAGGATGCAAGCTTATATCAATATACACAGCAGTGGGGAGCTGAGCCACCCATTCCAGTCATTTCTGACACACTGCACTTTGTCTTTCTTTAAACTTATGTTTCATCTTAAGTGATTTCTTTAGGGAGGGAATGTAAAATTGAGTTTTATAGTATATGGGTATAGCCGATTCATAGCAGCCACATGGTTTATTGCCTTAAAAAGTCTTCTAAACTTCCTTTAAGCTCAGAGATAGTGAGTGCCTTACTGTGTCCACAGCAGACACAGAAAGGGAGAAGTGGTAGCAAATGTGTCACATGTGAGCAAGCTGTGTTGTAGATGGCTCTTCACGGACTTTCTTTGTTATCGATTTCATATTTTTACCCTCTGTTCACTTAGTTTATTGTTGCTTTCATACTACAACAGCTGAGTTGAATAGTTGCAACAGAGACCACATAATCCACAAAGCTGAAAATATTTATTTTCTGGCCCCTTTGAGAAAAAAAAAATTGCTAGCCCCTCTTCAATATAAACATGTCACAGAGGTATAAATACAACAATCAACCATAGCTCAGAGTTTCCATGTGGTTGCATATTTTGGGTACTAAGAAAAAGAAATTATTTGCTAATACCACTATGTGGTTTTACACCTTCAAATATAGAATTCTAGCATATTTGTATTTATGTTAATTACATATTGACTTATATAATAATTTGTTTAAAATAAAATGAATACTTTTACACTTGCTACTATTCATAACATTTCTAGAAAATTACTTTTTGAATATTGTTTGAAAATAAGGTTCTAAACCAGAGAGAGGTAAACAAAACAAAACAAAGCTCTGGCATTTGGAGTCAACATCTTGGCACCAGAAAGAGGAATTCTGTTAGGGTGCCTCTCTGAGATGGTGAATGACGTTAACCTAGTGCCACCCTGACTATCCTAAGAGGAAGATTGAATGGAAGCATCTGGCCCAGCTCCTTTATGGAGGGACTCTATCTTAAGTTAACAATATAACTTTATGTTTTATTGGGTCTTTCTATCTCCCTACTAGTTCATTCTGAATTAATGTGTCTATCCCAAGAGTTACAGTGTAGAATAAAGAAAAATCAATGAATTAATCTAGATAAATTACCCTCAATCTATGTCAGCTGCTAAAAGAAGAAAAGGATCTATGAGAACGTAGTACATCATTTCAAATCATTCAATGAAGAAGATTGCAGCTTTCAATAAAGCACTCATTTTAAGTATGGCCATTCAAGGAAATTACCTCATATAAAAATACATAGTGGCTGAAACCGGTTTGGCTCAGTGGATAGAGCATCCGTCTGCAAAATGAAAGGTCCCAGGTTTGATTCCAGCCAAGGGCATGTATCCTGATTGCAGGCACATCCCTAGAAGGGGGCATGCAGGAGGTGGCTGATCGATGTCTCTCTCTCATCAATGTTTCTAACTCTCTATCCCTCTCCCTTCCTCTCTGTAAAAAAATCAATAAAATATATTTTTAAAAATGCAGAGTAAATTTAAATCTAAGAAATAAATTGGAAATATTTTCAAGTTTATCTATAATGCCAAAGTCTTTCAAGGACAATGAGGATGACATCACCAATCTTCATTATACTATCAAATAAAGTATGATTTTTGTTTGCAAATCTATCTTAAGTTCTCAAGTTAATACATCATATATCTCTGACAATTTTAGCTCTATGTTTTTTATAATTAATTATTATTCAATTTTTGATTCTTAGAAAAGAATTTTAGACATTATATCATCTCTCAATATATATGTACAATCTTAAATACATTTTCTTTATTATCATGAATATGATTTGAGTTGTTTTTAATATATATTAATAAGCCCTTAAAACTGCTGTAGGGTGGCATTATTTTTTATTCTTTGGTAATAGTTTTTGAAAACATCTAAAGTTTTCTTTTTCTGTTTCATTTAATATGAACAACGTGGGTAATGAACTTCCTTATTGATCCATCAAGTAACAATAAAAAAATATATTTAGCTCAAATTTAAGACAGAAACATAAGGCAGAAACGATGACATCTTTTTTTCTTTTTTTTAAATTAGTATATAACATAGTATATGGTTACCTGAAATAAAATGTATGTTAATAATGTTTAATTTTAAATTTATATAACCTATTAAAAATAAAGAATTTCAGGCCCACAGGAAGTAAGAAAGTTGCCCTACGTGCACACTATATGATGATGACTTTAAATTTGTTAGAAGAATAAAGATAATTTATTTTACTGATTAATTCTTGTCACAATGATGTATTTGAATTAGAAAAAAATACATTAGATTTTTTAATGAAATATGTCTAACTACTATGTTACCTTCACAAGATATGTTAGCTTTTTTTATTTCTATAGCCACCAATTGTATACTAGATTTTATAGCTACCATGCGATACTTTTATTTTCTAACTATTTTAATCCAATTTTAATAGTCAACCTGCAACTGGGAAAGCTGATCTATGTAGAATGGCCTAAATAAAGAAATTTAGAATATTTTATTAGTACATAAACTAGAGCAGAACCAAAGTCTGAAAAATGAAAGTGCAATTTTCCAGTTTTTATTATATAATTCAATATATGATGAACTATGCATATCTTTTAGATTTCATCTCTTACCTTATCATCAATGTTACTGCCTAATATGCCCTTTTGTAAAAGACCTATTACCTCTTAAGTGAACTAATCTTGAGCAAATCCATTAGATACAAAAACAGTGATTTTTCTTTCCGACGGCTGGTTTTGATGATAAATTAACCCACGCCATAAATTGCTCACATTCCACTCAAATTATTGTTCATAGTTCTTTGAATTTATTTCATAGCCTCTTCAGCTTTTACTTTTTTTTTCTCACATAGTGTAGGCACTCGTCTGTAATTGCATTAGAAACCTTGATGCCCCAGTATTCATATTACCTGATAATGATTTAAGAATTTTTCTGATTTTTAAAGCACTCCTGAGATAAAAAAAAAAAACATTAAAATATTTGTCTCATATTTATTTTGCAAGGTTAAGCATAAAAATGTGACTGGTATAGATATTTGGCCATTCTGACAGAAAATTTAAGTACCAAATAATATATTATATAGTTTATTTTAATGAAGTTAAAACATACTATCTTATTAGAAAATTGTTAAATGATCCATATTATGGATTTGACATTGCAAAGTTGCCACAGTTAGGAAGGAAAGTAAAATTGACTTTCTAGAGAGACGTTACATGCTTTCTAAAGCTTGTGTGATTAGTAAATATATACCATGTTTGTTGTTCATCACATGTTTGTTTTTACCAGGATGTTATCCATGATTTAGAGGAAAACAGCATGGTTTTAGAGGAAAGATGAGCTGGATTGAAAAGTGGCTTTATCAACTAGTTAAGTGACTGACCATGGACACTGATTTAACTTTATTAGACTCAATTTAGCTGTGTGTTAGTTTGGGATTGAGGCTCTTATATATTGAAACCATTGCCAATATTGAGATACTTCACATACATTGAAGTTAATTCTTGACAGAGTTACTTAGTGGTTGTTTTTAAACACAATATATTTAATATAAAACAATTAAAACAATTAAATTAAAACAATTAAAACAATTAAATTCTAACATAAGAGTGTCTATAAGCTATAAAGGCACTCTATATTATACTCTTAGGGCTCAGGGAAAATAACAAAGGAAAGGAGAAACTAGGCTCTCTCTAGGCTGGGGTTCATATTTCCTTGCAGAAGGTGTAGTTCAGTCTCTTGACAGTAGCTGTATTGCAGGTTTGGTCCAATAGAGTTGGTTTGCTTTCAAGCAGCCCTCTTGAGGACACAGGTACAGCTCTAAGCCTGAGTGTGCGGAAAGCAGAGACTCAGAGGGAGGTAGGGTGCCAGAGCAGGCAGGCCTAAGGGACACTGCTGTCCATGTTAAAGAACCATGGGGAATGATCACCGGGCTTGGCAGGGGTTTGGGGCAGGAGGCATGGAGCAGGGCTCTCCTAGATTTCTTGCCCTCACCTCACCCCACTCACCCCCTGAGCAGCAGAAGTTCTTCCTCTTGCAGCTCCCCCACAGTGCAATATCCTGAGGAAGTTCAGTTTGTGCTCACTGTGAAGGAGAGATGCTTAAAGGAATGTGTCCATTATCAGCACAGAGCAGAAATAGGAGAGCTACTGAGTGCCTTAATAGCTTTGGGCTCACCTTGGGATCTTTCAGAAGTTTGCACTTGTGTTGTCCCTTTGCATGCAGTAGTGACTTGGGAATGAATCTATTTTACTCTGTACAACTAAAATGGTATCGATTTTAAAGTCAAACAGCAATTTGTAACCAGTGGTTTTGTTATCAACTGAAGTAGAGCTCTTGAGGAAAAGAAATCCCTAAGGTCCCAAGGGAGGATGAGATTTCCTGGAAAGCTTGACTGATGATGTAAAATCAAGGGTGTTCCCCTCCAAGGCCCATTTCTGTCTGCCTCACCATGGAAGAAGTTCAATCTTGTCTTCAGCGGAGCCAAAATGAAGGCCACTGCCCAGAATTTCTGTGCCATATTAAATAAAGCATGGTCCAATCCAGCATCTAGCTCACTTAGCTTCTGTCCCAGATGTTGTCCATTGCCTGTGGGGTCTGCATGGCCCAGGCAGCTGCTTAAGTCCACATGGCTATGGAGAGAAAAGAGGTGAGTGCTGGTGGGGGAGCAAGAGAGCACAGGAGCTAGCAAATGCACAAGAGAGAGAGAACTCTGGGGATGTTAACTTTCCAAGACTTTGACTGCTTCTGATGGGGCCACCCTCTAGCCAATCCATTGTTCCCCAGGCTAGAATGGCAGGCAAGCATTTTCCCTGCTTAACCCTGACTTCCCCCTTGTCTGACGTACATGAACCCATCTTCCCCTTTGTTTGATCCCTTCCCTCAGTATCTGCAGAGAATGGACAACTGGTTTTATGGATAGCATGAAAATGTAACTTGCTAGTGATGCAGCTCAAACAACGAAGCTTATAATGTCCCCCCTTTGCTCTCTTTCTATAAATATTAACATTAATACCTATTTAACTATGACATTAGCAGTTTCAATATGTTATGTTTAAGAATTTTAAAAGTACTAATTTTCTCCTTTGAACTACCTTTTCCCACTTAGCTGCTCTCTTTTCTCAAGTTCATTCCACTTTACTATCTATTTAGAATAACTTATAAGTTGTTTAAGATGCACGGCCATTTAAATTTGTATTTAATTTTCATAAAAATTCTACAAATATAATAGAAGATGAACTGTGCTCTCAGATTCTGTATACAAATTTGCATGTGCAAGTTCAGAGAATATGTGGAATGTGAGCAAAATGTCAGAACTATCTTATTTGGTAAATTCATATGAATCAACATTCATTGAAAAATAGCTACTAACAGAGCAAATGGTTCATTTCTTATTTTGCAAATAAAAGTATAATTGTGGAAGAGCATTTATGTGGAGTCAAGGTGGTGAGAATCATCTTTCTCTGCTGTTTATCTGCTTCTGATCATTCAAGTGTGGCTCTGGATGTCCCTTGTGGAGTGAAGCAAGGAGGCTGAACCATCCATGTTCAGAAGACACTGAGCAGAATGACGTGTGGGCCATGACACTATGTTAATGTAAAACATTTATCCTTTGGAAATAGATTCAAAGTGTTTACTGATGAGATGGTAGTATGTCTAGAATGTGCTTCATAAAAATCAAAGTTGTTTGTAACTGGTGATTATAATACTGAGAAAATAACTTAGTCAAGGTTTCATGGGTTCCTGAAACTATCTATTTGGGCCTCAATGTAGGATTCTCTTCCCTTTACCTATGTTTGAATAGTTCTGTAATTAATAAAATTAAAATCATTAAAGATATAACTGAAGAAGAGAATAAAGAATTAGGAAGATCAGCATAGATAGGAGATACTTCTCAGATAAGGGTGACAGACCTATGTAGAATTAGAGTTTTAATATTCTAAGGTAATATCTAGGATAAGTGGAAAGAAGTTGTAAGGAAATAGATTTCAGTTTAATATAATCTGTAATTTTCATTTATTTGTCAGTCAATTGTTGAGTCCCTTTTGTGCATAAGAGAATTTTATAGTGAGAAAAGCGATGTCAAGGTTACTTGTGAATTAGAGGCGATAAGAAATGTATTCACAATAAAGTTAGAACTTGACAACATAGTCAAATGTTCATTATACCAACAAGTTTAGGTTTTATCTCCTTTGCAATAATGATAAATTCAAGAAATTTAAGCCAGGGAGAGATAGGATCATATTCATATTTTAGACACTACAGAGAAAGTGTTGGAGATTTCTGAGGCTGGAGAGCAACCAACTTTTAAATATACTATTAGGATGTAACAGATTAGATGGAGGAAATGGTATGAATACTCAACATATTGAAAAGCAGAAATCAAGAAACTCAGTTACTGAGCAAATTAAGAATTAATTATTATTTGAACGATTGCATAGGTATTGTCACTTAACAAGACAGGGACCAGAGAATGAGAAAACAGATTTCTAAAAAGAAGAAGAAAAGGGGGTTACTTTAGAATAAATTCATTCTGAGATTCGTATAAGAATACCTGGATAGAAGCACAAGGTAATTTAGAAGGGAATTTCTTTCAGTCACAGCATGGAACATAGGGTAGAAACTGCAAGTAAGATTTCACTGATAGATTCATTCATTTATAAAAATTAGAGGCCTGGTGCATGAAATTTGTGCATGTGGGGGGGGGCGGTATCCCTCAGCCCATCCTGCACCCTCTCCAATCTGGGACATCCCTCTCACAATCCAGACTGATGGATCCCAACTGCTCTCCCTGCAGGCCTGGCCACCCAACTGCCCTCCTCTGCTGGCCTATTCCCCCTCAACTGCCCTCCCTTACTGGCCTGGTCTACCTTAATTGCCCTTCCCTGCTGGCCTGATCACCCCTAACTTCCCACAACTGCCCTCCCCTGCAGGCCATCTTGTGACGACCATCTTGTGTCCACATGGGGGCAACCATCTTTGACCACATGGGGGCAGCCATCTTATATCTTGGTGTGATGGTCAATTTTCATATTACTCTTTTATTAGATAGGATGCTTCAGCATTTGAATACTCCTAGGGGCCACATGTTAAACCTATTAAATCCATTTGCCCTTTCTTTCATGGAGAAATATCCCAAAAGTTCAACCTGGTTTCACTCTGCAATTTGTCTCATCTTCACTTTGTTTCTAGAATAGAGGTTTAGCAAGAACAATCCCAGGTGCAAATTTTTATCTTCTCTTACCCACATCCCTGGAGGTTTGAAAAACCCTAGCAATGTTGAAGTCTATTCTCTTAAGCTGGAAATAATGGTTATGTCTTGTGGCACTCTGCAGCTGAGGTTTCTGGTTTGATCACTGTCAGTGCTGTGCTTGTTCAGGATCAAGGGGATGAGTATGGGCCTGGAGCTAGAGGTAGAGAGTTCACACTAAATGTTGACACTTGCCATAATTGACCACTGTAAATCTCCATGCCAACACCTTGTGCTTGTCACACCCACCTCAGCAATCACAAACCTAGCGATCTTAGGCGAACATAAGAAAAAATATTTCATTAGCCGTAAGTGCTAGATGAAAAGGTAACACTTTATATTTTCCTCAGTTACCCTTTGGAAAATTTTTTAATAATACATTTTGGGGTATTTCAAATGTTTGCCCCCTCAGGGGCAGATTTAACAAGATGGAGAGTTTCCCTATCAAAAGCAAGGCTGTCTACAAAAGATAAACTTCAGTGGATAAACCAGGGGCCTAAAATTTATTAAAAGAAAAATGGGTCACAATCATATCTACATGAATTATGGAACTATCAAAAGTAAAGTCATCTTAAATTTATCCATACTATTAAAAGATTGCTGGAATGCTAAACTTTATATTAAGGATTTGATATATTCTAGTTATAAATGTCAGTACCTGCCAAATAGCAATATATATAATATAGGATAAGTTGAGAAAATGTTTTAATAGTAAAATTGAAAGAATCTCTATATCATGTTACTACACTTTTAAGTCATAAAATGCATATTAAAATGCAAAGTAAATAATCTTATAGTTTAATTCAAAAGTCATGTTACAAAGACTTCTGCTGAAAAATAAAATAACATTTCCTTTCATAATGTCATAGCACTATCCCTGTAAATTTGACCAACTGTTTGTAATACCTACTCTTGTGAATGCTTGGGAAAAAAAATAGAAAATGAAAAGAAGGGTAGGAAACCAGAAGAAGGATAACAAGAGATTTGATTCTGGGGTGCTTTTTCCTGGTCTAAAGATTTGGGATCACAGGAAAATGGGACAGAAATGATCATTTCACTATGGTTCACCATATCGGTATTTGCACCATATGTATTTCTTACTTTGTCTAGTGAAGAATGGAAAAAATAATACATAAAAGTAGAAGAAGAGGATAGGGATGAAAGAATGGCGGCAGAATAGATGACCATGTCCCAAGCCTTGTCCATGAGCAGACCAAGAGAATAGCTGAGGGTCGCACTGTTTGTTGGCGAGTTAAGGGACAGTTATACTCTAGGAGAAGGTGAGAGACTGTTAGATGGGGCTCCCCTGACTGGGAAGCCCTCACTGCTGCTGGGTTCCCTACCTGAGCCACCAGCTTGAATGTGGAGACCATACCATCTTGAAGGGGAAAGTATGTTTTCGGAAGCCTGAAAATCTACAGCTGTAGCACTCACCAAACAGCTACGAGCCCCAGCACACCAGTCCCCAGTTGGAGCAAACACTCCAGGAGCTCTACACACCACAGAAAAAGGTCATATTTTGCCTGGGATAAGGTGAGGTTTCTGGTCTCACAGAACAGAAAGGTGCATGCACTGGAAACTGGAAGGCAGAGGGAAATCTGCATCTAGAGAAATCTGTGGCTGTTGAGCATGGTATAATCCCTGAATGTGGAAGGGTGTCCTCAGAGCTGCTAAAAGAAGGGATCTCTAGAAAGCAACCCATTTTGATCTGACATAGAAGGACAGCCTGGGGGTTATTAAAGTATACTGGCTGCATGGACAAGAGCTGGGACGAGGGACTGCACAGACTTGCCCTCTTTCCTCTTCAGATCCTTACTTCTTATTGCTAAGCCCAATACAAAGGATCACCAAATTGGGGACACCCTGGGAGACTGCAGGGGAAAATTGTTTTTCTGGAACCTAGGTATCAGAGTGGGGAGTCACCTTAAGAGAACCAGCTCTGGGTTAGCCCACTCCCACAAAGCGATATTGAGTGCCACAGGGAAAGCAGGATCTAAGCACAGACTAGAGAGGACTTATAGTCTCATACGTCAACTCTGGAACACTGCCACCTAGGGGCTGACTCACAAATTGACACTTGTGTAATCACAAAAGAATAAAGATATTAAGACATACCTGCTTAAAAACAAGGAATGGCTTACAACACTGAGCACCAGTGGAACACAGGGAACTGCAATACTGTCCTGACTGGGAAGCAGGTATGTGAAACAGATCAATACAGAAGTGAATGACCCTCACTACTGTACATTCTATTTTTTAATTTTTAATTATTTTTTTTATTTTTTCATCTTTTAATTAAAAAACTATTTTTTCTTTTTCTTCACTTGATTTTACCTTTTTAATTATTAAATTTTATTTTCAATTAGTACTATTACTAATATTTTACTTTTTTGAAAAAAAGTGCCATTTTATTTTCTCTTTATTTTACTTTGCAATTAGAGTTTTACATTTGAATTTCATCTCTCCTTTAGCATCATTTTCCTCTATCTCAATTCTACCTTTATGTGATCAATCTATTCCTAACTTTTCCCCTTTTGTTGTCCTGTTTCTCTTACCCTTTTCCTACTTTAGATCTTCCCTTTTTTTCTTTTTACCCCCTAATAAAATTTCACCTTACTTATATATCTAACTTCCAATCCTCTGCTCCAAGTCCATACATATATCTCTCTTCTCTGTCTTCACTATCCAAAAAAATTATTTTTCTCTCTGTCCTTTTGTTGATGTTTGCTTGAATGTTGATTATATCAATATTGTATACTTTATTGTGAGATTGTTTTGCTTATTGTTCTTATTTTGTTTTGCTTTTTGTTTATTTGTTTTTTACTTCTGTTTTTCAGCACCTCCCTTGATATTAGCTGTTGTTTGTAGTTTGCATTAATCTCTAAGTACTTGTTGCTGGCCTTTGTTGAGATTAGTGGCTGTCCTATTGTAGTTTTCTCCCCATATATATAATTTGTTCCCCTTCTCTTTCTTATTCTCTTTCTTTTCTCTCTTATTTTTTTTTCTTTTCTTTCTTTGTTTCTTCTTTTCTCCCTTCTTCTTCTCCCCTATCTCCTAATTTGTCTCTCTCTGGTGGTCACCTTTATTTGTGACTATTAATTATGTGAAAACATTTCTGATCAGTGCCTGGTGAATTGTACCTGGTTGAGTTGTATTTTGTGCCTTTAAATCAACACAGGAGAGAGAGAACTACATAATCAAACACCCAGAGAAAAAAAGACCATGGCAGACAAAGAAACAGCCCGTATATGAAAGAAAAGCAGGCATCACCAGAAAAGGAAACAAACAAAATGGAAGCAAGCAACCTGTCAGAGAAAGAATTCAGAGAAATGGTCATAAGGTGGCTGAAAAGAATGGAAGATAAATTCAACAATATTAGTAAGAACAAAGAGGAAATGAAGAAAAACCAAGGAGAAATGAAAATGACATCATTGCTATAAAGAATTCAATAGGAAGCATCAAAAGTAGACTAGAGGCGGCAGTGCAGGATCACCGGGGCGCCGGGAGCAGTGACCAGGAGGGAGCGCAACATGTGGGCCAATGCTGGCTACGGGGACCTGCTTACAGCTTGACAGGTACAGTGGTATCTCGAGACATGAGTGCCCTAACATACGAGTTTTTTGAGATTCGAGCTGTCGAGCGAGCGATTTTGGCTTTGAAATATGAGCAACATTTGAGATAGGAGTAATCTCGAGGATCGGCCTGCTGCACACGACCCACCAGTTTACCGCGACTCGAGTGTCTCATAGTTTCTCATGCCTCAAGGTTACGGAACAAATTAAACTGGTATCTTGAGGTACCACTGTGCTAGATTTTGACAGGTTTGCACCATGCGTGAGTATAAACTGATCGTTCTTGGGTCAGGAGTTGTTTTAAAATCTGCTCTGACTGTACAGTTTGTTCAAGGAATTTTTGTTGAAAAATATGATCCTACGATAGAAGATTCAGAAAGCAAGTTGAGGTAGATGCACAACAGTGTATGCTTGAAATCTTGGATACTGCAGGAACAGAACAATTTACAGCAATGAGGGATTTGTACATGAAAAATGGACAAGGTTTTGCATTAGTTTATTCCATCACAGCACAATCACATTTAATGATTTACAAGATCTGAGAGAACAGTTTCTTCGAGTTAAAGACACTGATGATGTTCCAATGATTCTGGTTGGTAATAAGTGTGACTTGGGAGATGAAAGAGTTGTAGGAAAAGAACAAGGTCAAAATCTAGCAAGACAATAGAAAACTGTGCATTCTTAGAATCCTCTGCAAAATCAAAAATGAGATCTTTTATGACCTAGTGTGGCAAATTAACAGAAAAATTCCAGTGCCAGGGAAGGCCCGCAAAAAGTCATCATGTCATTTGCTTTAATATACTAAATGCATTGTAGCTCTGAGCCAAGTCTGAAGAACTGTTGCCCAATTCAACAGTGCCAGCATTCCAACTTTGTTAAACCTACCAACATCTTAAATGGACTTTCTGTAGTGGTACCCTTTAAGAGGCAGATAAAAGCTACTACATCATTTTTCACATTCTAATCATTTTCCAATATCACAAGAGAGACTTTTACTTATATAATAGCCCTAGTGTATGCATCTGGTGAAACCAAAGTCTACAATCCAGTATTACTGCTAAGAGACATTTTCATCCACCAATGTTGTACAAGTATTAAAATGGTGTACTGTATATTATAACACTCCCATACTTTGTTTTGGAGAGTACAATAATGTAAATTCTAAAAGCACCACTATTTTAGCATAATAAAAGAAAGTCCAAAGAGCTCTTATGTAGACTACTTCAGATAACTTTGCTTCTTTGATACTTGTAGCTTATTGTAATTTTTTAAAGAAAATCAAAGTCATTATCATTGTATTGTACAAATAAGTGCTTTGATTAACATAGCTATATAGTTTATTAATTTAAAAAAAAACCTGTGGAGACAGTGATCTTGTCTTTAAAAATATAATAGTCCTTTCAGTATAATGTCTTTGATTAAAGACATTGCCTTTAATATCTGTTGGGAAGGAAATGTCCAGATTTTTCAAATCTCTTATATGTTTACTTTTTTGTTTACATAGGAAACAATGTTTATAGTTGTGTGTACAGTGGGGGTCTACAACAAGAAGTGCATATTTTTAAACAATTTTTTAATGATTTAACAATTTTTGTAAACATTTTCAGGCTTCTGTAGCTGTAGATTCTCACCGTGCATCCCTTGCTTGCTCATGCATAAGTGTATTTGCAATACCAAATATACAGGTTTAGTATTTTTGCCTGTTAGTGATTGTTTCACATGTATAACATTTTGGTTGAGATGTTAAATGGTGAATGAGTACTGTGGATGTGAATGTGGGAAGTAATTTTAATCATGTATATTTGGTCACAAAGCCCAAGTTGCAGTAAATATTGCTGTTTTATTTAACAATGCCTTGTTTCTTCATATGCATTAATGTTTGGGTATAAAGATTGTGTTTCTATCCAAGAGTTAGCCACAGTATTTAAATTGACCAACCTAAAGTTACAACTTCTTAGAGGTGGCCAAATGTAAACTAAAAGCCTTAATTAAAGTGGTGCAATTTTGTATAACTTAAAAACAAAAATAAAAAGTAGACTAAAAGAAGCAGAAGACCACATCAGTGAGCTAGAAGACAAGGTATGAAAAAATACCCAAATACAGCAACTTCTAGAAAAAAAAAATTAAAAAGCAAAAGGAGAGCCTAAGGGAACTTTGGGACAACACAAAATGAAACATCTGCATAATAGGGATTCCAGAAAGAGAGGAAACTGAATAAGGAATAGAAAACCTGTTTGAAGAAATAATGACAGAAATATTTCCCCGATATGGGGGGAAAAAAGCCCACACAAATTCAAGAAGCTCACAGAGTCCCAAGCAAAATTAAACCCAAAAGACTGACACCAAGGCACATTATAATTAAAATGGCAGACACCAATGACAAAGTAAGAATCTTAAATGTGGCCAGAAAAAGACAGAAAGTTACCTACAAAGGAACCCCTATAAGACTAGCAACTGATTTCTCAACAGAAACTCATCAGGCTAGAAGTGAATGGAATGAAATATACAAAGTCATGCAAAAGAAGGGTCTGAATCCAAGAATACTGTACCCAGCAAGGATCTCAATCAAAATTGAAAGTGAAATCAAGAGCTTCACAGACAAAAAAGGACTAAAGGAATTTATTACCACCAAACCAGCAATGCAAGGTCTGCTATAAATAAATAAATAAATAAATAAATAAATAAATAAATAAATGTAAAGAAAAGAAAAGAAAAAAAAAGAAAAAGGAAGCAAAGAAGAAACACAGGGGTAAGAATAAAAATGGTGACAAATAAGTACCTATCAATAATAACTTTAAATGTAAATGGATTAAATGCTCCAATAAAAAAACATAGGGTGATGGATTGGATAAGAAAACACGACCCATATATCTGCTGTCTGCAAGAAACCCACCTCAGGAAAAAAGACGCATACAGACTGAGGGTGAAGCAATGGAAATGGTTTTATAGGCAAATGAAAATGAAAAAGAAAAAAAAAAACTGAGGTACCAGTACTTATATCTGACCAATTAGATCTCAAAGTGAAGGATATAACAAGAGATAAGGAAGTCTACTTCCTAATACTAAAGGTAACAATCCAACAAGAAAAAATAACTCTGGTAAACATATATGTACCCAATACAGGATTACCCAAATATATAAAAAAACACTCCTGGAGGATATCAAGGAAGAGATTGACAGGAATACAATCATAGTAGGAGACTTTAATTCCCTACTATCATTATGGGACAAATCCTCTAAGTAAAAAATCAGCAAAGAAACATCAATCCTAAATGACTCACTGGACCAGATGGAATTAATTGACATATCCAGAACATTTCACTCCAAAGCCACAAAATATACATTCTTCTCAAGCTCACATGGGTCATTTTCAAAAATAGAACAGAAGTTGGGCCATTGGCAAGGTCTCTTCAAATTCAAGAAGATAGAAATCTTATCAAGCATTTTCTCACATCACAGTGGCATTAAACTGGAAATCAACTACAATAAAAACAATCCAAAGAGATAAAACACATGAAGACTAAACACCATGCTATTAAACAATGACTGGTTTATGAGAGAGATCAGGAAGAAAGAAATAAACATCATGGCAACAAATGACAATGACAAAACAATAATACAAAATTTATGAGACACAGCAAAAGGTCTTGAGAGGGAAGTTCATAGCTCTACAAGCCTGCTGCAAAAACAAACAAACAAACAAAAAAACCACCAAGAAACAATGGTAATAAATTACCTAACCCTACAACTCAAAGTGTTTGAAAGAGAGGAACAAGAAAAGTCCAGTGTTAGCAGAAGGAAGGAAATAGTAAATATTAGAGAGAAGATAAATTACCTAGAGACTAAAGAAACAATACAAAAGATCAGCAAAACCAGAAGCTGGTTCTTTGAAAGAATAAACAAGATTGATTAACATCTAGCAAGGCTCACCAAGAAGAAAAGAAAAAGTATCCAAATAAACAAAATCAGAAATGAAAGATGTGAAATAACAGACCCCAACAAAATACAAAGGATTTTTAAAAAAATACTTTGAACAACTCTATGCCAACAAAGTGGACAACCTAGAAGAAATGTACATATTCCTAGAAAAATATAACCAACTAAAACTCAATCATGAAGAATCTAAGCATCTCAATAGGCCAATAACTATGGAAGAAATTGAAGCAATCATCAAAAAGCTTCCAGCAAACAAAAGCATAAGACCAGATGGCTACACAAGAGAGTTTTACCAATATTCAAGGAAGAATTAAAACCTATCCTCCTCAGACTATTACAAAAAATTCAGGAGGAAGGAATACTTCCAAGCACCTTTCTGAAGCCATCATCAACCTAATACTGAAACCAGATAAAAACAACACAATGAAAGAGAATTACAGGCCACTATCCCTCATAAACATAGATGCTAAAATCCTCAACAAAATTCTAGAGAATTGTATTCAGCAGTACATCAGAAAGATAATATTCCATGACCAAGTAGGATTTATCCCAGGAATGCAATCATGGTACAATGTGTACAAATCTATAAACATGATACATCACATAAACAAAGTGAGAGATAAAAATCACATAATCATATCAATTGATGCAGAAAAAGCATTTGACAAAATCCAACACCCTTTCTTGAAAAAAAACTCTCAATGAGGTGGGAATAGAAAAATCATAACTTACATAATATAGCCGTATATGATAAACCCACAGCTAACATTATACTCAATGGGTGAAAACTAAACCATTTCCCCTAAGAACAGGAACAAGACTGAGATGCCCACTCTCACCACTCCTGTTTGACATAGCATTGGAAGTATTAGCTTATACAATTAGAAAAGAAGAAGAAATAAAAGGCATCCAAATTATAAAAGAAGTAAAGCTGTCCTTATTTGCAGATGACATGATACTGTACATAAAAAGCCTGAAAGACTCCATAAAAAAAAAAACTAATGGAATTAATAAATGAATTCAGCAATGTAGCAGAATACAAAATTAATGCCAAGAAATCTATGGCATTTCCATACACTATTAGTGAAATTACAGAAAGAGAGACTAAAAAAACAATCGCATTTACCATCAAACCAAAAAAATTAAGATACCTAGGAAAAAACTTAACTAAGGAGGAAAAGACCTATATGCAGAAAACTATAGGACACTGAAAAAAGATACAAGAAGATGTAATCAGATGGAAGAGCATACCGTGCTCATAGATTGGGAGAATCAGCATCATTAAAATGTCCATACTACCCAAAGCAATATATAGATTCAATGCACTCCTCATTAAAATACCAACTTCATATTTCACAGACCTAGAAAGAATCCTCCAAACATTCATCTGGGACCAAAAAAAAAAAAAGACCCCGGATATCCACAGCAATCCTGAGAAAGAAGAATAAAGTAGGTGGGATCTCAATACCAGATTTCAAGCTGTTCTCAAAACAGCCTGATTCTGGCACAAGAACAGACATATAGACCAATGGAATAGAATAGATAATCCAGATATCGACCCCAACCACTGTGCTTAATTAATATTTGACAAAAGACATGAACATACAATGGAGTGAAGACAGTCTCTTCAATAAATGTTGTTGGGAAAATTGGACAGATACATGCAAACAAATGAAACTAGACCACCAACTTACACCACACACAAAAATAAACTAAAAATGGATGAAGAACTTAAACATAAGATGAGAAACCATAAAAGTGTTATAGAAATCCACAGCCAGAGAAACCTCAGACATATGTTGAAGCAATTTCTTCACTGATATTGCTTCTAGGGCAATGGAAACTAAAGAGAAAATAAACAAATGGGACTGCATCAAAATAAAAAAGCTTTTTCACACCAAAAGAAACCATCAACAAAACAATAAGAAAGCCCACTGTATGGGAGAACATATTTGCAAATGTTATCACTGATAAAGGTTTAATCTCCAACATCTATAGGCAACTTATACAACTTAATTAAAGGAAGATAAATGATCCAATAAAAAAATGGACAACTGACCTAAATAGAACATTTTCAAAAAATGACAGAAGGAAGACCAAAAAACACATGAAAACATGTTCAAAGTCACTAATTATCGGAGAGATGCAAATCAAAACCACAATGTGGTACCATCTCATACCTGTCAGAATGGTATCAACAAATCAACAAATGGCAAGTGTTGGCGAGGATGCAGAGAAAAAGGAACCCTTGGTGCACTGTTGATGGGAATGCAGAATGCTGCAGTCACTGTGAACAGTATGGAGTTTCCTCAAAGAAGTAAAAATAAAACTCCCATTTGACCTAGCAATCCCACTCTTAGGAATATATCCTAAGAAATTACAAACACCAATCAGAAAGGACTTATGCACCCGTATGTTCATAGCAGCACAATTTACAAAAGCTACAATTTGGAAACAGCCTAGATATCCATCAGTAGATGAGTGGATCAGAAAACTATGGTACATCTATACAATGGAATTCTATGCTGCCATAAAAAAGAAGGAAATTCTTACCATTTGCAGCAACCTGGATGGAACTAGAGAGCCTTGTGCTAAGTGAAATAAGCCAGTCAATGAAGGAGAAACACCACATGATCTCACTCATTTGTGGATAATAAAGAACATTATAAACTGATGAACAAAAAGAGAAATACAGAGGCAGAAAAGCATCAAACAGGCTGTCAAATTACAGTGGGAATGTTAGGGAGAGGTGGGGTAGATAAGAGATCAACTGAAGGACTTGTATGCATGCATATTAGCATAACCAAAGTATACTTTCTCAGCTCTTATCAGTCCTCTCATTCTTTACCTGGAGGGAATAGAAATGAGAATGATTATTAATCTGAATTACAGAAAAAAATTGCTGGAGGGCAGAAGGTAAATCTCTCTTGTTCTTTACAGATCAAACTCAATATTAATGTATGCATTTGTCACAGGTTCATAAGAGAGAAACTACGTAAAAAGAAAAAAATTTAAAAAATTAATAAAAAATAAATTAATTAATCAAAACTCCCTTCACCACTGAGAATTGCTGAACTTAGTAGCTTCTCCTTTCACCTCTAGTTAGCTGCAAATATATAAGAAAGTAAAAAAGAAGTTTGATTTTTCTCTTATACCAACCAGTCTTCTCATGCTATGGATTAAATATATCTAGACTAGATTATGTGTTCATGTAGAATACACATCTAGTGTGTATCTACATGTAAAGGTAAATCAATAAAGAGATAATCTTTATGTGTCTTGAACAAACAATTTGAGTGAGTCCCTATATGCTAACTATATTAATTTCTTTAATTCTCACAACTACCATTTACAGTATTATACTTGCCATTTTACAGATGAAGAAATTAAAAGTGGGAGAGAGAATCTCCTGAGGTCATGCAGCCATGAGTGCTGTCAGCATTTAATCTCATTTGACTCTACTTGCTGACCCACTTTCTCACTCATTGTATTTGTAGGGTGGAAACCTTTCCCTTTTTTTTTTCTTCTAGTCTAGTCATGAAGTTGCCATAAGACAGACTGATAAGAGAAAGACAAATTTTGTACATATGGGAGCCCCAAAGACAGACAGCTATTTGAGGCTTATATACTATCCTGAAGTATGAAGGGATCTGAGCCTGGGGCTTCAGGGGGAGGAAAATAATTTGCAGGAAGTTGAGAAGAACAGGTATTTGATAAACCAATTGTTGTCACGCCTTGCAGGTAATCTTTCTGATATAAAATGCCATCTCTGGTGATAGATTCCTTCCTGGTGAAGGCCCCTTATCTAATCTTTTAGGTAGTTAAGCCAAAGGTACTAGTAAACAGCTCTTCCTGAGTCTGTTGAATATTGTCTTCAGTTTAAAATAATCCATATGCCAAAGTAGCACAGTTTGGGGTAATGTATTCTGCTCCCCACACCTTGTATCACTCAGTTACTTTTATCAACTTTTACCAGTGAATATTGTTAAAGGATTGGGTTGCTAGCGGGATGGGGTTCTTGGGGAGATGAGCACTTCCAGAGGCCCCCACAGGATGGAGAGATGTGGTAAAAGGCCTTCTTTTTGTGGACTTATAGTCCTTGAGTTCCAAAGTCCCATCGTCTTTAACCCAGTCTTGGAAAATATGCAGCTGGGGCTTCAGCAGAGCCCAAAGTAAAGCCAGCATCCAGTTTCTGGTTCATAGTGGAATTGTGATGTATCATTAGGCTAGGTTCAATCCATCAGTTCATTGTGTGGACTCCACCTGGCTGTGGGTCACATAGGTGAGTGCAGAGCTTTAGAGCCCTGCAAGCCAGGAGTCAGGAGAGAGGGGTAAAGAGAGAGAGAGGGAGAGAGAGAGAGTTATTTGTTGGCTTTCATAACATGAGTGTCATGTATAAGCTAATAACCCCCCCCAACATAATGTTTTTTCTATTATTTATATATAAACTAGGGGTCCAGTGAAATTTGTGCACTGGGAAGGGGGGTCTCAGCCCAGCCATCCCCCTCTCCCATACCGCGAGCCCTCAGGAGATGTCTTACTGATGGCATATGCCTGCTCCCAGTTGGAAGTGGACTTTAGCCACAGTCTGGCCTCCCTTTGTGAGGGATGACTGGGCTGATCAGAGGAAGGCACCAGCTCCATCACCCCCACTGCTGCAGCTTCCAAGGTATTTTCATCAAAAAGAACTCCAGTTCCTTCACCATGAAAAAATGCAACTTTCTTTAGGCATTTTCAAGATATGTCTTTCATAGGATATGACATTTCTTCCTTTATCTTTCCATTTATTTTTTCCCCTTCCCTCTGATCCCAGACTGAGCCCCTGCATAAGCCAAAGCCTCTGCCCCAGGCTTTAGGCTTGGGAAGGGGAACCCCCAGCACTTCCGAACACAGACTCAGCCCCTTCCTAAACCTAAAGTCTCAGCCCAAGGCTTTAGGCTTGGAAAGTACCCCTCCTCCACACAACCTCACCCCTTTGATGGCTGGCTGGGAGTGACCTGGGTGCTGAGGAGGTTCCTGGGACCCAGGTAAGTATGCAAATTAACTGCCATCTTTGTTGGGTTAATTGCCATACTCACTCTGTTTGGTCGTGGGTATAGCGGAAGTGTGGTCAATTTACATGTTTCTCTGTTATTAGGTAAAATATTTAAATTATATAAAAAAGTACATTTACTATATATATATATATAAATAAGTAGGGCTTTAAAACTGAGAGCTAACTATAAAGAATATATATTTAAAAGAGTTTATTGGCCATATGTTGTTTTTGTCTGAAGCATCCCTTCTTTTTTTTCTTTTTTGTTCCCATAGCACACTGCTTTTCCACTTAATGTGTTCTTGGTAGAAATATAAATCAAGATTCCACTCTTCACCATCAACACTGAGCAAAGTGGAGAACAGTGACACAAACTATCCACACACATCTATATATTTGCATTTAAGAAAAATTACTCAAGGATGGAAAACTGCTGAAACTTGATTACTTTAACATCCTCAAGATAAAAGACAATCAATTAATTTCTCCTACCTTAATCCTAAAAGTTCTGATATTTGTTATTTCTCAAGTGTATTTATTTACTTTCACCTTTGATTATAAAAGTTTAAGCTTTCCAAAGTCAGTTTATCCAGAACAAGTATCCATAGTAACTGATATAAAGATTTAGAATGAAGTTCACACAATAGTGAAATGTAGGGTATTTGTAATGGGGATGGCATTGAAATGCATGAAATGACATTGAGATGCCCATTACCATTCCAGAACAGAAAAGTAACTGCCCTAAGGTAATTGGCATAAAACAGTTAATTATTTCCCTGTGGTCACCTGGAACCAAGTGTCCAAGTACAAAGCTTTGGGTGACTAACAGTGTCACAGAACAGTTCTGAAAGGTTGAATAATTTCTGCAAGCAAATGAAAGGAGAGTTGTTTCTGACAGTATTCAATATTTGAAAAGCAGAATAATGATTAGCTCAAATCTTAAACTTCTTGCCTTAAGGCATGCACTGAAACGCAGGGCCCAAAGTAACTGTCTGGAAGAATATTTTCTCTCTTAACCATAGGGCTGTGATGTCCAAACATCAGTTCTGTGGATTTCTGAATTACTAGTCAGGTGAATTTACAACCTTCTCAGTTGTCTTAGGTAAAATTCATGCACAGCTCTAGAATTTCTATATCCCCAACTATTGGGATAATTAAGATGTAGTAGATAGGAGAATACAAACAGTGGGAGAACCCAGATCCTTCAAATTTTTTGAAACATCCTTTCATGAAGGAATCCATGTTTCTCATGCAAGAGAAATCAAACAATCCATGCATTTTTGAGGAACTACTGGTCATAATCATAAATATATACGGATTGAGATGCAGAATTGGAGTATAGAAACTAAAGCTTAGTCTCAGAAGGACTTAAAGGAATTTGCAAATTTGTGTAGTCAAACCTTAGGAATTATTTGTAAGACTAGATTTTGAGAATGTTTAGCTGAGAAGAGGGCTGGGAAACATCATTTTGGATCAGGCTGGATTTGCCAGAATAGTTACTCTCAATAGTTTCTGCATTTATTGAGCCAATTTAAGAAATCAGCTATTACCTGTAGTTTAAATGAAGCAAACATGGATCCAATTTGCTCACTAAGACAGAAAGAACAGAAATCTCTGTCACAGACTTGGAGATTTCAGAATGCTGATTGGACCTTTTATGGGGATTTATCCCATTATGGTGATCTGATTGGACATAACAGGTGAAAAGGTGACCAGCTCATGTGGAAAGTGATGTTCTGCCTATATATCTGACAATGAGCCAAGCGACTTCTCAAAATAAAATATAATTGTGGTCTCTTAAAGAAAGAGGAAACTGTACACATGTTTTACAGGGGCAAATATATCTATGTCAATGAATTTGAGAATTTTTTGTATTTAGACAACTTGTAACAAATGAAGCTGCATGTCTAATCATTATGTCTGCTTCATTAAACATAACTTGAAAGTAAGCATTTCTTAAACTCCATGCATTTTTCAAGTTTTTCCTTCTTCCTATAAAGTTCTGCTCATCTATGTCTTCCTTGAAAATGGCCGTTCATCATTCATTATTCTCTTCTTTGTAAACAGAAATAATTATTATTTTGCCTTAATATTTATATGCAAGATATGAATATACTATTTTAATAGAATTGCATATTGTGCATCTGTCTTGCTCACTGGACTGAGTTCCATGAAGACTTTAGGAGCATATTTTTTTTTTATTTCTAGGTCTTAACATATGCTTCACACAACATAGATGGTCCACAGCTAATTATGTAATGAAATATTCAGAATTGACCTATTTCTCATCAAAATAAGAGAGCCAGAATTATTTTAGAAACATCTAATGTCACAAAAGTTCAAAAAAATTACAATGCAGCAAAAGAAAGTAGAAAACGAGGAAAGGAAGTGACTTCATTTTCATTCACCAATATTATCCATCTCATATTAATGAAAAGCATATGGCAACAATATAAGTTTGCCTATATAATTTATTCATCATATATAAAAAAAAAGGTAAAGGTAAAATTTGAAACCTGGAAGTCCAAAATCAAGCCTTAGATGTTTACTCACTTAGTTGTAGCAAGTATATATTTTTTTAAAATATATGATTTCAGAGAAGAAGGGGAAGGAAAAGAGAAAGAGAGAGAGAGAAGGAGAGAGAGAGAGAGAGACATCAATGATGATAAGGAATCATTGATTGGCAGCCTTCTGCACTTTGGATTGAGCCCACACCCTAGGCATGCACCCTTGACCAGAATTGAACCTGGAACCCTTCAATCTGCAGGCCAATGCTCTGTCCACTGAGCCAAATTGGCTAGGGTGCAAATATATTTTTAACAGCATCCTAGTGAGAAGAAATTAGAGGTGTATCACCAGTATCAAGTCCCTATTAACACACAATATTTCTAAACCAAACATTCATTTCTCATCCTCTTGTATGCTCAACTCCAGGACTGCTCTCTCCACATTCTCCCTTCTCACAGTAGCTTATGTTCTGTGTTTGATGGCAGGATCTCTCAGCATAAATATGAGGGTATTGGACACACATGTTGGGCAAACACATCAGAGAGGCTGAATTGCAATGAAAGGGAGAATCACACACATTCAGCAATAAATTTTAAATATAAGCTGTTAAAAACATAAAAATTCTCCAGAAATCATCTCTACTTCTTATAAAGAAAGAATAGAACTAAAGAAATATATATTAAAATAATCCAGTAACACCAACAACTTTAACATAGCATAATATCTTCCAACATACATTCATTAAGAATTTGCATTGTGAAATTTATGCAATCTATCTCCATTCTGAAAGAACCTATACTGTCTAACAATAGAATACTAGTACACTAAGCATTAGTTTATCTTACCAAAATTTCCATGTCAATATGCCCCATAAATATAGTGATTATTATAAAATTGGAATGAATTCATGCTTAATATACTCAAGACCATTTTACAATATCAATTGCAGTAGAAATATGAAAAGAATATTTCATTCTTCCATTCTCTCTTGAGAATAACATCTTTAGTAATTTTCATATGTCATCTATTTAATAGGACAAACAAAGAAAGTTGAGAATTTCAAGCACAATAACAGAGTGAAAGATTTTGACTGACTGATACATTATGCATCTTATTACATACTGTGGACCCTGGATGTTATAATAATTAGCCTGTCAAGTCAATTGTTACTCTTCATTAAAAATGAATATAAGGGAGCAATTAATCTCACAACTTTAGCTTCATCAGGATATTTGGTTATTGCAGTTGGGTGTAGTTTAATGTCTCAAACTGAAAGATGCATTCTTTACTAACTTCATTTGATGATCTTGAATAGCAAAACATAAGCTTATGTACTGAGTGAAAAATTTGAGTATGTATAATTCGTCTTTTGAAATTCATTTTAGATACAAGAAATTTTGCCCTATCCTTTTCTTCACCTTCTCATTAGGAGGCTGCTTTCTCAGAATTTCACACTCCTTGAAAGTAATTTATCATTTGCAAATAATGTCTCTGAAAATGTTGACACCCACAAAAATAGACAAGACTCAAGTACTTTTCTACAAACTCATAAAACCATTTCTTTAAAAAGTGAATTCAGAGTTGAGTTTTTCTTACATAGCGAAGGTTAACTGAGTGAAAAAAAAATTTTGCTTGCTGGTAATCAATTGCCAACTTAAATTCTTAGAGTAGGACTAATTGTTCATTATGATTGAAGAATGGTAGGTAAATGTTTCAGCACACAGTATAGAGAAGATGTTAGATCTGCCCTGTTTGTTCTAATCTCACATTAGCTTCATTGGTTATTGTAGATGGGTGTAGTTTAGTGTCTCAAGCTGAAGGATGCATTATTTTCTAACTTCATTTCTTGAATAGGAAAACGTAAGTTTTATGTACTGAGTGAAAATTTTGAGTTATTTATAATTTGTCTTTTCAAATTCATGTTAGATACATGATATTTTGCCTTATCCTTTTCTTCACCTTCACATTATAAGGCTGTGTTGGATCTGCCCTGTTTGTTCTAATGCAGTGATTGGCAATTGGCGGCTTACGAGCCACATGCAGCTCTTTGGTCCCTTGAGTGTGGCTCTTCCACAAAATACCACGTGCAGGCGTACACATTCAGTCAGATTGAAACTTTGTGGCCCACAGGGTATAGGCTACCAAGGAGACAGAACTGAATCTCATAACACCCTGCTTGGCTCTGGAGGATGACTGGTTAGCCAGAGATGGGAAAGATTCCTCAGGGAAGGAACAACCTAAGACAGGCATAGTCACAGAGGGGCCAGCAGGAGAGAACTTGGGGGCACAACCTTGCAGGGGCTTGAACCCTCACCTTATGGCTGCTGCACTTCCCATGCCCAACACAAATTGGAACCCAGGTAATAGACAGAGACTTGGCCAACTTAGATTGGGAACTGGGTAACAGACAGAAACTTGGTCAACAGCAGCTGCCCTATAGCTAAATTCAGCCTAGGACCAGGAATGCTCAAAGTCTACTCAGGAATGCAAATAAACCTTTCCACTAATATTTACAGGGTAATCTAAGATTATTGGTAGAGAATTAAATTTGACAGTAAAAGAGTAATCAAGCTTTCATATTAACTTAAATTGGCTAATTGAAATAAATGAATATTCAAGAAAATTTAATTGTACTAGACAAAAAGCGGTTTCTAAAGTATTAACTAAAATTTCTATTGGTAGTTCATCTCATGGTAAAATTGCTTAACATGCAATGAACATACAGAAGTCATATTTTTGTGCAAAAAATGAAAATTTAAAGTTATCAAGATTGCATTAAAAATTTATAAAAGTCTCCATTAATCAAAAAAGGGGAAATGGTAGAATAATATCTTGCAAAGAAAAATATCTGGTAAGTAAATTACATCTAGAAAATTTTTACTTTAGAAAATTAATTTTAATTTGTAATACTAATAGCAAAACACCCATGAAAACACACATGGTGTCAAAATAAGTCAAAGGAAAATCACTGGCTGCAAAATAAAAAGGATCCCAAGTCAATTTTATAGGAAATATTCCTTTATTAACTTTTGGTCAAGAATATGTTTATATACTTTCAGAAAACAACTCCAAGACCAAGTGGATTCTTGCAACAGAGCGGAACTGACAGGTTTGCTCAAAGACAAGAGGAAAAATAGTCCAGAGATGGAAGATGCTGATGATGCCTTGCCATGCGAGCAGTAAGCAGCTGTGCTTCGCTACAGGATGCCTAGGACCAAACCAGAGAGGGTCGGACCAGCATTGCCACCATTTGCCCACCATCCAGATATCATTGCTGATGTGTACACATAAGGAACTTTTTGACATTGAAACTGAGACTCAGAACTATTGGAAATTGGAATTAGGACTTAAACACTTTTTTGTTGTTGTTTTTATAGATTTATTTCTAGCCTGCAGAGGCAATATGTTTTTAAAGAAAAAAATAGGGGGAGTTGGGGGAGAATGATACAGACTCAAAGAAGTAGTGAACAGACTGTCATACTACAGTGAGGTTGTGGGAGGGGGAGGGGCTGTAAGAGATCAACAGAAGTACTTGTATACATGTATATAAGCATAACCAATGGATACAAGACACTGGGTGGGGGAGCAGGTGAGGGCATATACTGAGGTCAATAGGGAAAAAAAGGAGACATATGTATTTTAAACAATAAAAAATAAAAAAAAATAAATAAATAAGAAAAAAAAGAAACTTTGTGGCCCATGCGCAGAAGTCAGTTTTTGGCTCTGAAAAGAAATTTCAATCGTTGTACTATTGATATTTGGCTCTGTTGACTAATGAGTTTGCCAACCACTGTTCTAATGAAATAAAAAGAAGAAATAGCAACAGTTGAAAGTCAGTAACACTGACAAGTGACCCCACCTGTTGGAAAATGAAAGAGAAGAAAGTCTGTGAGCCTGGCAGATATTAGAGGGAAACATTATTCCACAGACTAGTAGTGATACAGAAAGAAGCTCTAAAAGATGCCCAATGGTATCCATTCCTTCACCTGCATACAACCTGGGCATGTACACCTCTGTGTTGGAAATGTTATGATCTCTCTTGAAAATATATAAAAACATTCACTGTCAGCAAAGTGTTACTTATAATAACTGTCACTGTTTATATGAGCCAACATGGTATAACTTAAAAGCACCACTCACTTAGATTAAATAAATCTATGTTTGAATCATTTTCCAAATCTAAATGGGTGAACCATGAGCAAAGTACATACACTCTGAGCTTCATTTACCACTTGGGGTCCAGTACACGAATTCATGCATCTTGAAAGGAACTGTGGGCCAAGAGGCTTCGGTAAGCACAGGAGCAGATCTTGGCCCATCCTCTGTTCCCCCTTCCTGGCCCCTCCCACTATGGCCCCAGGTCTCCCTGCTCCTGCATCGGCGCTCCCACGCACTGATGGTGCCAGCCCCACTTGCACCCGCTGACAGCAGAGCGATTGGGACTGGTGCCAGGAGCAGGTGCAAGAGGAGCCAGTACCATTAGTGGGTGCGAGTGGCGGCTGCTGCCCCAATCAATCTTCAGGAGCAGAGGGAGGGAGGTGAAGAAGCTTTCAGGGATGATCAGGGCTGGCAGCCACCTCTCACACCTGCTAAAGGCGCCAAGTGATCAGGATCAGCACAAGGCACCAGCAGCAGGTGCAAGTGGGGACTCTGGAGCTGGCTGCAAGTGAGAGTAGGGCTGGCTCTGGCTGTGGGTGCTAGCAGTGGCTCTAGCCAGCAGCAGGTGCAAGCTCCGGCAGACATCATTATGTTCCACACATGCCCCCTGGTGGTCAGCGCACTTCATAGTGACTCGTTATCTGGCTGTCTGGTTATTACACCACTTGGTCTCTTTGCATATTAGCCTTTTATTATATAGGATATGTATTAGTTTGCTATAGCTGTTGTAAATGCTGGCTTCAACAGAAATTTCTTTAGTCTGACAGCTAGAAGTCCAAGATCAAGATGACATCAGATTTGGTTTCTTTTGAAGCCTCTCCATTTTCTCTTTTCTCTAGGTTTATGCATCCTGATGTCCAAATTTAATTTTATTATAAGGACACAGGGAGGTTAAATTAGGGACTAAGCACCTCAATGGCCTCATTTTAAATCAATCTCCTCTTTAAAGCTCTAGCACCAAACATAGTAAACATTCAGAAGTATTGGGACACATTTCATCCCATAATACTATTCTATGTAATTGCAATAATAACATTCAAATTCTCAGATTTTTTCCTGAGCATTACATGAATCAAAACATATAAAATATCAGCTAAAATGTATGCTATATGTGGTAGACATTCAGAACTTACTTTCTACAATTTCTCCTTTGGTTCTAGATTATCTAACTCTGAAATCTCTCAGATTGAGGTTTGTATTTTAGTAAGCATGTGGCCTAACATTCAAAATCTAGCAATTGTGGATAAAAAAAAATACAGTTAAACTAATTCCCTAGATAAATTCTGCATATATCCCATAAACTTTCAGAGTAGATCTAGAAAAAGAAATGGAGGCGAGAGCATTTGGAGACGCTAAGGATGAAACGAATCAGAAGAGTTTTTCTTAGATAAGAAGACATAGTCATCCTTCATAGAAATTAATCAAGAGATAATAGACAAATGCACTAGAGGTGAGCAGATACAGTTGACCAGATAGCCCAGTTCCACAATAACTACGGTGTTAGATAGATTTTCTGAAATATATAGTCATAAAAGTTGGAGCAATCTGGAATTTACAAGTAGAACTCCAGTTACTTGGAGCACCTTAGTTCAGGAAAAATTACCAAGAGAAAGCAAAAAACACAGAGAAACAATGATTGTGATGGGATAAATAAATTAGTATGTGAGTAAATAAATAAACAAATTGGTTACCATTGTGCTAACTTTTTTACATGTGTGTGTTCATTAATTCACAGTACTAGTTTAGGCATGATGTACAATGTCTACCTTACAAGTGAGGGAACATTAGAGATTTAAGCTTCCTGAGATCAGAGTCCATAACTGTTTTGCTCATTATTTATATTCCTGGAACACAGCAAAAGGCCCCAACAATGTTCATTGATTGAATCAATAGCCTGTCAACTAATTTGTAGTTGATAAATCAACAAATGACAAGTGTTGGCGAGGATGCGGAGAAAAAGGATCCCTTGTGTACTGTTGGTGGGAATGCAGACTGGTGCAGCCACTGTGGAGAACAGTATGGAGTTTCCTCAAAAAACTAAAAATGGATCTCCCATTTGACCCTATAATCCCACTCTTAGAAATTTATCCTAAGAAATCACAAACACCAATCAGAAAGGATTTATGCACCCCTATGTTCATAGCAGCACAATTTACAATAGCTACAATTTGGAAACAGCCTAGGTGCCCGTCAGCAGATGAGTGGATCAGAAAACTGTGGTACATCTACACAATGGAATTCTATGCTGCCATTAAAAAGAAGGA
>PVJN01002988.1:77612-108712 GCA_004026805.1 Lasiurus borealis | reverse complement strand
AAGAAAAAGGAAATCTCAGTGTCAGAAATGCTAGATTATACTAAGATAAAGAAATGTTTTACTTGGTACCCCTGAAGCTTTCATATGGTAGAAGGGCATTGTGATGTGCTAACAGGAAAATAAGTTCCCCAATGTATGTGGCTACAGATATCTTTTTATTCCATCCATGGAGAAGTGTACACATTTCGTGTTCTATGAAGCATTATTTGGAATAGGTAATGTAGTCCAGTATGTTAAGATCTGATTTGCAAACTTTAGAAAGAAAGGACTTATGTATAAATGTTTGATTTATCTAATGATTTTTTAAAAAGAAATTACTTGTTTAAGGTCTTCAATGTGCATTTAAGAAAGGTGTAGTGATCTGGGATAATAAGAATGAACCTTGCTGAAACCGGTTTGGCTCAGTGGATAGAGCGTTGGCCTGAGGACTGAAGGGTCCCGGGTTCGATTCTGGTGGGGGCATGTACCTTGGTTGTGGGCACATCTCCAGTTGGGAGTGTGTAGGAAGCAGCTGATCGATGTCTCTCTCTCATCTGTTTCTAACTCTCTATCCATCTTCCCTTCCTCTCTGTGAAAAATCAATAAAATATATTTTTAAAAAAAGAATGAACCTGGATGGCATCATGCTAAGGAAAATAAGCCAGACAAAGAAAAACAAATACTACATAGTATAATTTTTAGGTGGAATCTAAAACAGATAAACAAACAAAAACTGACTTCATAGAAACAGAGTAGAATGGTGGCTGCTGGGGCATAACAGTGTTAAAAATGGGAGGTGTAGGCCAAAGCATACAAACTTTGAGATATGAATAAATTATGAGGATCAATGTACAGCATGTGACTATAATTAATAAAATGGTATTTTACACTTGAAATTTGCTGAGAGTAAATCTTAAGCATTCTCACCACATGCACAAAAAGAGTCAACAATATGAGGTGCTAAAAGTGTTACTTAATTGTGGTTATAATTTATATAAGCATGCGTATATACATATAATAATGTTGTATATTTTAAATATATACAATTTTAATTGCTAATTATTCTTCAAAAATCTGTGGAAAAATAATAAATGAAAGAAGGAGATTGAAACCCAAAAAATAAAAAGATATAAATATTGCAGTGATTGATGATAGTGAATTAAAACAAACTGGAATGGGACATTTCTAATCAGGCAACTATAAAGTGTTTTACTCTGGAAATGACAAACTCAGAAGACAGTGAATGGCTTTAAAACTGAGGCAAGATGCAGCAGGCAGTTGGCAGCTACAGTGCAAGTCTGAAAGATATCAATCAGACTTCTAGGAAGACCCATTAACATAGCCCATTATCCAAGTCTGTGCTCCAACTACAGAGTGTGAAGAAGTAAAACTGGAAGTTTTTAAGTAGGTATCAAAGAAGAAATTGATCACATACCAAAATCTGGAGTAGGATCAGAATTGAAGCAAGAGATGAGCTCATAGATTTCTGCAAAGCCAATGACCTGTCCATCATAAACACATGCATCAAACAACAGAACATACATCACCAGCTGGCCAATATACAAATCAAATAGACTATGTAATTGCAGGCAGGAGTTGAAAAATCTCTATTTTCTCTGCCAAAACAGAACAGATTGTGGTACTTATCATGAACTGTTAATATCAAAAATTACAGTGAAGCTGAAAAAGAACACTAAAGAATTGTAGTGCCAAATATAATGTAACTAGGGGCCTAGTGCACAAATTCATGCACCTTGAAAGGAACCGTGGGCTGCAAGGCTGCAGTAGGCGCAGGGGCAGGTCTCAGCCCATCTTATGAGACCCTGCCTAGCCCTTACCAACATGGCCCCAGGTCCCTGTCTGTTGGCAGCCTGACTCCCACCGCTGCTCCCATGTGCTGATGGTTCTGGTCCCACTCACACCCACTGACAGCGCAGAGAGATTGGGGCCAGCACCAGCAGCAAGTGTAGCAAGGTTGGTAATGTCAGTCGGTGCCAGCAGTAGCTGCTGCCCCTCAGGAACATAAAAGCATGAACCCTCAGGGGTGATCAGAGCTGGCAGCTGCCTCTTGCACTCACAGAGTGATCGGAACCGGTGCCAGGCACCGACAGTGGGTGTGAGTGGCCGCTCCAGTGCCAATTGCAGGTACAAGTGGGGCCATCACTTGAAATGGGTGTGAGCAGAGCAGGTACAAGCACCAGGCAGGGCCGCAGCATAGGAGCAAAGACTTTTCAGTGACCACTAGAAGCTCACCCCCATAACAGTGACCAGCACCCCACCTTGGTCTGGCATCCCTGCTCCACCATCCCACCGTAGCCGACACACATACACATCATAGTGACCAACTGTTTGGTTGTTCAATTGTTCCGTCATTTGGTCTATTTACATATTTACCTTTTATTATATAGGACAGTATTCCTAATGGATTTAAAGTCCACATAAAAACAAGTTTGCGGTGTTCCATTTAACTAACTGCGAACTAGAAGAACTATGGGCTGAAACTAGAAATATTATCAGTGAAGAATGTAAAAAGGCAATGCCAGAAGTAAAAGGAAAGAAAAGTTAAGTTGGATGAAAGAAGAAATGCTAAAAATTATTTAAGATAGGCGAGACACAAAGGTAAAATGTGTCAAAAGCAGTTTTTCAATGACTATCATGTAAAGATAAAGAGAACTATTATGATCATCAATATAAGGTGAAAGAAGAAAACAAAAAAGGAAAAAGGAAAAGATCTCTACCAGAAGGTTAAATAAATAAAAGGGAAATTCAAACCTAGAGTAGGAATGCTGAACAACTAATAAGGAAGCACATTATTTGACCAGGGGAAAATAAAGGAAAGGTGGAAACAGACTCCTGAAAATCTCTACAGAAGAAGACAACCTTTGACAGATACCTTTGAAGATGATTCCTAGAAGGAAGGATCTATAATTATAGCAAATGAAGCAAAAGTTTCCCTGAAAGTTCTGGCAAAAATAAATCACCAGGGGGAGATGTGATACCTATAGAATTATTTCTAGCCCACAAAGAATGAATCTGTTAAATTCCTAACTATAATATTTCAACAAATATGGGGGGGGGACAACACAATGACCTACACACTAAAAATGATCAATATATCACTCAATCTTTCAGAAAGGCAGTGCCAAGGAGTGCTGTAATTATCAGAGCATAGCCCTAATTTCCCAGGCAATTAAAGTGATGCTCAAGATGATGCAAGCATGGCTTCTACCTTATATGAAGCAAGAAATACTAATGTTCAAGCTGGGTTCAGAAAAGAAAGAGGTACTCAAGATCTAATTTTGAACTATTGTCAGAGTGATCCAAAAAATGTTAGAAGAAGATTAGTCTATGGTTTATAGACTACAGTAAAGCCTTTGACTGTACAGATTATGAAAAACTATGGGTTGCATTGAAAGAAGAGGTTGTACATCAACCTTTATTCCTATTGATGTATAATCTGTGTTGTGAATAGGAAGTTTTGGTCAGGGCAGAAAATGGAGAGATAGAATGCTTTCCTGTAGGCAAAGATGTCACACAAGGGTGCATTTATCTCCTTATTAGTTTAATCTGTCCACAGAATATATCATATGATATATCCTAGAGTCAAAGAAAGATGAGTTATAATTAGTGGGAAAATATGAATACCTTAAGATATGCAGATGACTCCATCTTTATGGCAGAAAGTAGCAATGATTTGAAACAATTTCCAATGAAAATGAAATAACAAAAGGCCAAAGCAGAACTGCATTTGAATATCAAAAAGACAAAATAATCATGGCTACAAAGAAATAATACGAGTTGAATATAGACAATGAAGATACTGAAATTGTTAAAAATTTTGTTTACCTTGGTGCAGTCATCAATTCAAATAAAGATTGCAGCCAAGAATCAAGAGAAGGATAAATCTTAAAAGGACAACAATGGAAAAATTAGGAAAGATCACTAAGAGCAAAGATATGTCATTACAGACCAAGGCCAAGATCATACACATCCTCGGATTCCCAATTACTACGTACAGGTACAAAAGTTGGACAATAAAGAAGGCTGTTAGTAATTGATTCATTTGAAATATGGTGTTGAGGAGAGCTCTACAGAAACCCTGGATAATCAAATAGGTCTTAGAGAAAATTAAACTTGAAACATTCTTAGAGACAAAGAAAAATGACAAAACAGAAACTGTCCTACTTTGGACACATCGTAAGATAGAAAGATTCTTTAGGGAAAGGGAAAATAATGCTGGAAAATGGAAAGCATCGGGAATAAAGGAAGACCAAATATAAGATGGACGGACTCAAAAGAAGCCACAGATATGAGTCTGCAGGGCCTGAGCAGGGCTATTGGGGATGGGACATTGTGGACATTACTCAATCATAAGGTTGCCAAGAGTTGAAGCTGACTCTATGGCACATAACATACAAAGTGTTCATGCTCATTCAAAAGTAGCTTCTTTGGGGGAAAAATAAACTGATATGAATAAATAGATACATATATACACACATATACATGTTTATTTTCCTAGACGTAGAAAAGAAATTTGTTGAATTTAATAATTATTATTTTAAAACAATCAATAAAATAGAAATAGGAAAAGTCATCTATAAAAATACAAACTCAGTATCATATTTCATAGAAAATATCATCAATCTCACTAAAATTAGTAAATTGACAGAAAGGCCAGACTCACTGCCATTGTTTAACATTTATCTTAGAGATATAAACCATTGCAAATAGAGAAAGAGATGTGATGTATAAAAATTGAAAAGGTAATAAATATATCATTGTTTATTAACTAAATACCTTAGAACCCTTAAAATCAAGTGGAAAAACTGCTGACAGCAAGATAAGACAATGAAATAATTAAATGCAAGATTGATGTGAAGACATCAATACCTTTTGTATTTAAAAGAAGAGAAAAAAACATTTGAATAACAATGACACTAAAAAATAATAAAAAATATCAGATAAACTCATCAAGAAATGCATCAAAATTTACTAGACATTTTAAAAATTTTATAAAGAAAACTGAATAACTGAATGAATGTACTTTGATAGGTTCTGTTCTTGAGAAGTTGTTTTAAAAATGAAATCCTATAATTTAAGTAGTGTTGCTGTCATTTCTTTAAAAAATTATCTGCACTAATAAGAGAAATATGCAAATTAACCATCACTCTGCTATGCCCACAAGCCAATCAGGAGGGAATATGCAAATGAGAAGGACAAAGATGGTGGCTGCCCAGCTACCCCAGGCATGAGTGGCCAGGCAGAATGCCTGCTATGAGAGGGAGGGCAGGGACGAAGGGATCTACAGGAGCAGCACTTTGGTGCAGTGAAGACAAAGGTGGCAGACTCTGGCCACAGTAAAGGCCTGGGTCCCGGGTGCAAGAGGAAAACTGGTGATAAAAGCCAAGGAAAGAAAAGCCTATTGCATGAATCTCTTTGTGCAATGGGCCTCCAGTACAGAATAATTCTTTGAAAATTCAGAAGGAAGAGGACAGGGAAAAGAAGAGAAAATCATGACTAATAATGGAAATCTGCCCTACAAAAAAAATCCATACTAATAAAAGGGTAATATACAAATTTTTTGGGACAACTTCTTAGTAACAACTGAACAGCAGGATGCATTGGGGGACCAGGCCAGCAACAGGGACAGTTGTGGGCAACCAGGCCAGCAGGGGGACCATGCGGGCTGACCAGGCCAACATAGGGTGGCAGTAAAGATTGACTAGGCAGGCAGACAAGTGAGAAGTTAGGAGCCAGTGGTCCCAGATTGTGACAAGAATGTCCAATTTCTGGGTTAGGTCCGATCCCAGAATCAGGCCTAAACCAGCAGTTGGACAATTCCCCAAGGGGTCCATGATTGGAGAGGGTGAAGGCTGGGATTAGGAGAACCACCCACACCTCCCTGTGCACAAATTTTGTGCACCAGACCTCTAGTAATATATAATGGAGGGATGACTTCGGGTTCCTGATACCACTGTGAGAAAACATGGTTTCTGGACCCCTTCCCCCTAGTTTTAAAATAAATAAATAAATATGAGAGAGACATGCATAATTCAGATTATTAAAACAATAAAATAAAGAGAAGAAATGGTCAAGAATTGCCAAGTAATTAATTTCCCTAGAGTTAAACCAGGGCAAAGTAAAAACCCATCAAGCACAGACATATATTGACTTGAGCAGAAAAGATGTTTTTTGCTGGTCTGACAAAAAATCCACACTAAGAAAAGAGAAACATGTAAATTGACTATACTTCCACTATGCCCACAAGCCATGCCCACCAGCCAATCAGGAGCAAGTATGCTAATTAACACAACCAAGATGGCTGCTGCCATGGAGCAAGCAGCAGACTTGGGTTTCCCTGGCAATAGAGGAAACCAAGCTTCCTGCCTGCTCTGGCTGGTCCTGGCCTCTGTTCAAGGATACAAAGTTTCAATTATAGAAGATAAATAAGTAGCACATACAAGGGCCTCTATTTGGGTCACTGTGGGTATGGCCAACCTGCAAACCACCACACGCCCCTCACCCAGGCCACCTCACACCCCAAAGGAACCTCCACCCTTATCTGGGACCCCCTTCAGGGCAAACGAGCTGGCCCCCACTCATTCACCAGGCCTCTATCCTATCTAATAAAATAGTAATATACAAATTGACTGTCACTCCAATACATAAGATGGTTGCCCCCATGTAAACACAAGATTGCCACCACAAGATGGCCAGCAGGAGAGGACAGTTGTGAAGGACCAGGCCTGCAAGGGAGGGCAGCTGTGGGCAATCAGGCCAGCACAGGAGGGCAGTCAGGCATGCAGAGGTGGGAAGTTGGGGGCGATCAGGCCTGCAGGGAAGGGTAGTTGGGAGGGACTCAGGCCTGCAGGGGAGAACAGTTGGGACAATCAGGCAGGCAGGAGAGAAGTTAGGCATCAATCAGTCTGGCAGAGGAATGGTTAGGTGGTGATCAGGCTGGCTGGCAGAAGCTGTTAGGGACAATCAAGAAGGCAGGCAGGTGAGAAGTTGGGAGCCAGCAGTCCTGGATTGTGAGAGGGACATCCGACTGCCCGTTTAGGCTCCATCCTACCAAGCATCCCTCTAGGGGTTCCAGATTGGAGATAGTGCAGGCTGGGCTGAGGAACACCCCCTCTTGCATGAATTTCATGCACCAGGCCTTTATTACAGGTATAATTCTGATTCATTTACATTAGATAGCTATTGTTGTTTGGCTGTTGACATTTTTTTATTTGACAATCTAAAGGAAAAGAGGTCAGTGTCCCTAAGAAGATAGGTATTGCCTATCTTAAAAAATCTTGCAACACAGTGGTTGAAAATCATTGCACTAAGAATAGGGAAATCATTTCAGTTTCATCTACACTGCCTCTCTTTCCATTGTTCCCAAAGCAATCTGACAGAGTTGCCAAAAGTGTAAGGTCTCTTTCCATTTTGTTCTTTATTATTTCCAATTAAATAAAAAGCATCTTATTTTATAATCACATAGCTAACATATGCGAATCAAGAATTTACATAACTGGCTACTCTTCCGCAGTATCTGTCTTATGAAGTATTCAGAAGAATCATGACACGGGCCTCTGATCTCAAAGATCTCAAATTCTAGTAAAAGCAATAAATTTGACAATAAATGCTTAGAAAACAGTGTGAGACTGTGTATAAATAAGAGCTGAGTGGTGTGGTAAGATTATAATAAAACCCCAGTCTGGACACTTGAAGATTAAGAATGTTTATGGGAGAATAAAATGACCAATGTCATTAATGTCATCAGTTCTGCATACTCAGCCTTTCAAAACAACTCAAACCTTGGGCTGTCTGTACCTCTCTCTTTTGTAGACAAGATACCTGTGGTTCTAGCACATTTTTATTATTTATTTTGTGTGTTGTTTTGTGTGTGTGTGTGTGTGTGTGTGTGTGTGTGTGTGTGTGTGTGTGTGTTTGTAATATATATTATTTCTGAAAGTACTTAAGGTGGTTGTCACAGCAGGAAGAAGTCTTTGGAAACGTCTTATGGAGACAATGGGCCAACACAGCCACAATGAAGCAATGAGATACTTATTACTTCATATGCATTAGGATGGTTATTCCTTAATAAACAAATAGAAAGAATGTGGAGAAACTGAAATCCTTTGCATCATTGTTGAGGATGTAAAATTATGTAGTCACTATGGAAGGATCTATAGGGATTCTTCAAGAAAATGAAACAAAGCATTACTATATATATGATGCGGAAATTTTACTTCTGGTATATACCCAAAACAAGTTAAAGCAGGGACTTGAACAGATGGCTCTACATAAATGTTAACAGCTGCATTATTCACAATAGCCAAAACATGGAAGCCACTACAGTGTCCATGGACAAATGAATAGATTGTTAAAATGTGATATATGATATATGATACAGTGAAATATAATTCAGCTTAAAAAGAAGGAAATCTGCTACAACATGAATGAACCTTGATAACATTAGTCTAAGTGAAATAAGTCAGTCACAAAAGGACGAATACTGCATGATTCAACTTAGATGAAATACCTAGAGTAGTGAAATTCATAGAAACAGCAAATTGAATGGTGGTTTCCAGGGTTGAGAGGAAGGGGGGTAAGGGAGTTCTCATTCTATAGTCACCAGGATCCTATTGTTTTTTCTTTCTTCCTCACATGTTGATCTTTATTCACTACCCCCTACCTCAATCACCCCATACCAGATCACTTTGATTTCTGGGAAAGAGAGAGTCCTGTTGTGTCCAGCCCGTTGGAGAGACGTTTTCTCATCTCACATTTTTAAATTCTTTTTCCCAAAGGTTAATTCTATCCTTGGTAAATGGATGACCGAGGAAGTTACTGTCACCATGTTCTCCAGCATATTTGAAGTTTCATCTCATTTTTATTCTCTGGATTCAATTCTTAGCATCACAACACTTGTCCAGAGCATTCCTGGATTTTTTTGTGTCCACTGAATTCCTATGACTGTTACTTCTCATGAATCCATGGTACCTGATGAATTCATAATGACCCTAACTCCCTTCACTTCCAGTTTGCTGTATGCTCTACCTGAAAGGGTAGTGCATTTTGATAGTTTCCCAGGAGTTTGAAATTAAGAGCATCTAGAATTTGAATAGAATAAATAAAAGAATATCTATCATATGACAAAAACAGAAAGGATAGAGTTTTATCAAGTTTTCACATGAAATAACCTTTACCCAGAAATGCAAGATGCGTATAAGTAAGATTTGGTGAGATTCCTTGTTGTACTATATAATAACCACTAAAATTTTTACCCAGTGGTTCAATACATCTGTAAATTCTTGATACAGAAAAGAAATGAAGTGAATTCATCTAAATTGAGAAAATTGGGACTCCCAACTTCCTACATTATATTATTTATATATTAACCTACCTTTATTACTGAAAATATTACAAATGTCCCTCTTCCCCGCCCCCCCTGCCCCACTCTGCATTGACCCCCTCTATCCTGCACCTTCCCTCCCCACTCCAGGCCTTAACAATAAGCTTTAATCTAATTTTCTTAGAGAGTTTATGCAAATAAAAGTGTCAGCATTTGAGAAAAGAATGGTTAATACCTGAGCCTAGACACCAACCCCTGAGGATGACCACCTGGAGACAGGTGATTGCAAGAGCCTTCAGGTGAGAGCTGGTCAACTGTATGACTGCAGGGGGCCCTCCTTGCCTATTGTTGTGAGGAAGGGATGCTGAGATTCAGCAGGGAGGAAAACAGAGAGAAAAGCAGGAAGGTCTGAAATGAAGACCACATAGAAATAATTAACCAGATGGGCAGCTGTGTCACAGCCAGAAACCAGAAAGTGCAGAGGAAACAGAAACTACAAAACAATGCAAAATAACGACTTAAAGAAACCCAAGAAAGGTAAATCGAGATCTCAGCATCAACAAAACACAGGGGGAAAAAAGAGAAAGAAGGTTCTAGTGTTGAATGAGGAAAGAGATGCATATATGCAGAAAGGCCCCTAAGTTTTTCTCTTAATTTAAACTTCCTTCTGCTCCTCAGATATCCTTGGCATCCTGATCAGATGACATTCCCAAAGCAGTAACAGGTCCACACGATGATCATTTCATTTGCTGAAACCACCTGGAAACATAATATACTAGTCTTTTTCTTTTCTCTTTTTCTAATGCCGACTTCAAATTAAACTAAACTAGAAAAGGAAAATTAAATAAAACATAAAACAAATTCTGGGAGACAAAATTTTCCTTAAGGGAAATAAATGATAGAAATTTCTCATATAATTTAAGCTTTGGAAATAGTAAATCTATTTTTAAAAACACTAAATATAGCAAGAAACGACTGCTGTTTAACATCATGACTCAAATCACAGCGCCTGGGTCCCCATCCTAGCTCTGCCCGGCGGCACTTGTGTGACCTGTCCATTGACTCATCTGTCATGGCTGTTAGTTTTCCTGTTTATAAAACAGTGATGATAATAGTAGTGTTTACATTATAAGAGGATTATGAGGATAAATTGAGCAAATATATATAAAACACTGAAAACAGCACCTGACCGATAAAAAGAACTATGTAAGTATTCGGTATTAGAAGAACATTTGAAAAAGACAATTAGAACCTTGAAAAAAAGAAAAAGAAAAGAGAGGACAAGGAGAGAAAGAGAAAGAGGGAGAGAGGGAGACAGAGACAGAGACAGAGACAGAGACAGAGACAGGGGGAGAGGGAGAGGGAGAAGGAAAGGTAAGGAGGGAGAGGGAGAGGGAGAGAGAGAGGGAGAGGGAGAGAGAAAGGAAGGAAGAAAAAATGGGTTATCATTTTCTCAGGTATTCCAGTGATTAATTTTATATGTCATAATATTAAGTACATATGAAACAACAAAAAATGTGAAATTACAACAGGAGAATAAAAGAGGAATAGGTAGATAATATGTATTGTTAAAGCCTCCTTGTACAAAAAAACAAGTAGCTATCAACTAAAAATGGTAAATATGAAATATGTGGAGGTAATACTAAGAGAAACAACAAAAAGGCTTGAAAGTGGAACTTAATGGTAAGTATTACTTGATATTTTAATCAAAAGCATGTGTCAATTTCATATATATATATATATATATATATATATATATATACAAATTTTAACTGTACTTGAGAAACGCAAGTGTTTAAACATGTGGAATTGCACTAAAATTTTGTTTGCTAGATCACAGTGCCTAATTTATATAAATGTTAAAAGCCTAGAAATGTCTGGTTTAAAGTTTCATAAAACATTATGCCCTAAATTGTTTTTTAAAACAGCCTAGCTGGAAAATATAATGTAAATGTTGAACTCATTTGGCTTGGGTACCGAAGTCACATGAGGACCAGTTTTCATTGTGATATAGATTAACTTAGCCACTGCTGCCTACCTGCCCTAGTGAACATTAGTGACCAGGTTGAACAGATCCCCTATTTCTTTTAAGAGACAACATGTCCCTTCACCCTGAAGCCTAGGGACAAAGGGTTACTTCACAGACACGTAGCACTTCAAAAGTTGCCAACCCCTCAACTCTTTAAATTTTATGCCATTATCTTTAAAATACATGTTATTGACTGTAGAGAGGAAGGGAGAGGGAGAGATAGGAACGTCAATGATGAAAGAGAATCATGGATTGGCTGCCTCCTGCATGCCTCCTCCTGGGGCATGTGCTCTTGGCTGGAGTCGAACCTGGGACCCTTCCGTCCGCAGACCAGCATTCTATCTCTTGAGCCAAACCAGCTAGGGCTCATGCCATTATCTTTATTTTTTTACTTTATTTTTTAAAATATATTTTATTGATTTTTTACAGAGAGGAAGGAAGAGGGATAGAGAGTCAGAAACATCGACGAGAGAGAGACATTTATCTGCCGTCTCCTGCATGCTCCACAGTGGAGAGTACCCGCAAGTAAGATACATGCCCCCAACTGGAATCGAACCTGAGACCTTTCAATCCTCAAGCCGAATCTCTATCCACTGAGCCAAACCGGCACAAGCCATTATCTTTAAATAAACACTTCCCTTTCATACAATTAAGTCATTGTGAATGTGCTGCTTAAAAGTGAAGCAGAACCTGGCAGGTGTGGTTCAGTGGTTGGTCATTGATCTATGAGCCAGGAGGTTACTGTTCGATTCCTGGTCAGTGCACATGATCCCGAGTGTGTGGGCATGCAGGAGGCAGCTGATTAATGATTCTCTCTCTTCATTGATGTTTCCATCTCTTCCTCCCTCTCTGAAGTCAATGAAAATATATATATGTTTAAAAGTGAAGCAGAACTATCAGTGGGACCTTGAGCATTTTGAATTCTCTAAAGAGCCACCTCACTTGTGAGAGGAGAGGGGGTTGAATTAGATTTCCAAAGACTCTTTTATATTTCAATTCTATGATTTCTCAAATTCTACTCAACAGGAATATTTTTTAATATATTTTTATTGATTTCAGACAGAAAAGGAGAGGGAGAAAGAGATAGAAACATCAATGATGAGAGAGAATCATTGATTGGCTGCTTCCTGTATGGCCCTCATTGGGGATGGATCTGGCAACCTGAGCATGTGCCCTGTCCGGAAATCAAACTGTGACCTCCTGATTCATAGGTTGATGTTAAACAACTGAGCATGCTGGCAGGGCAAGGGATATACATACATACATACATATATACATATATACATATATATATATATACATATATACATATATACATATATACATATATACATATATACATATATATGTATACACACACATATATATCACACCTTTGTTCATCATGCACCATGATAATGGTGCCAATGTACCCAGACTTAATATAGTAGATATAGTAATTTTTTTTCTTTTGCAGTAAAGAGCATACAAATTGACATCATACTATAAAGTGAGATGCTTCAAATAATATAGTTAAGTCCTCTAAGATGCACTCAAAGTATTAGTAGAAACCATACTTTTTCTTACTTGAACTTTTAGCTCGACTTTTAAGGAACTTAAGAAAGTTCGCCTTTTGTGGTAGAAAATGACAAAGTAAAAAGGGAGAGAAGTGAAAACAAAAATAATTGAAGTGTGAAAGGTTGAAAATAATTGTTTTGACATTATTAAAAGTCTTTGATATTCATAATTTTCTCACTGTGATGCTATTATAGTATTGATTTAGTCAAACTATCCAGCTGCACTCAGAAAATACTCTTTGAGACAAAAATCTATGTTTTTACATATTCCCTTCTTTCTTATATTCCTCTATGTATTATCTTAAATTGCTAATGATTTCCATGCTAAAATTTGGGAAATTTGACTTTTTAACATGTTGGAGCACATGTAATTGCTATTTTTAAGCAACTTGAAGCAAGACCTTGTTAATTAGAATACTAGCAGTTTAATAAAAATAAAATTACTCAAGTGATTTGAAAAAACAACATTAGAAACACATAATCAAACCTTCAAACAAATCACAGGTTGGTGGGGCTGAGCCTACTATTAATATTTTTAGTAAATTTTAAAAATCATAACTTCATTAAAAATTAAAGGAAATTTTATTCATGCAATTACCCTCTAAGAAAATAAATTCTCATTTCTGTAATTACTTTTCAACTGTTTCCTATAATACTTACCTATATAAAACAATTGGCTGCAAAACATCAATTTTCTTACAAAGGATTCATGCAGTTAAAACTAATGACCCTAAAATAATTTTCCAAATTTAGAAGACCCAATTGCCTAGTGATTTCTTCTATGAATGCACATCTACAACATATCAACTTTTGCATGTCCTATTGTTTTCTATGTTTCTAGACAATTATTCCTAGTATGAGAAAGATGGGAATGATTTTGGCTTGAAATCATAGATGTTTAAAATTGAATCCTACCTCAATATATTATTAGTTGAAATAGTATTATAAGAAAAAAAGCAATAGAAATACCAATCGATTTAAATGTTTACTTCCCCAAATCCTCTTATCTGAGAACAATACCTCATCCATATGCATGCAGGAGGAAAGAAATCATTTCTGTACAAAATGATACAATTGTATCTTCGGGCCACATTTTATTGGTGCAGGAAGGGAGTGTGAGGCAAGCTAAACCAATCAAAGTCCTTTCCTGGAAACTGGAATTAAAACTATAACATCAGCTATCTCCCATCAATCTTCTATTTTATAAGCAGCCACTTTTTGCTTATCATCCCAGATATATAACCCTTTCCTGAATGTCCTCTAAAATATTCTAATCACAAAATGCATTAAAGGGAAGTGTGCATTTTGCTGAGGATTTGTTATAAGGATGATAGTAAAGAACATTTATTTCACATTACATACAGCAAACAAATTAAAAACTACTCAAGAGGTAATTTCTGCCCTGACTGGTTTGTCTCAGCCGATAGAGCATCAGCCTGTGGACTCAGGGGTCCCAGGTTTGATTCTGGTCAAGGGCATGTACCTTGGTTGCGGGCACATCCCCAGTGGGGAGAATGCAGGAGGCAGCTGATTAATGCTTCTCTCTCATCAATTTTTCTAGCTCTCTTTCCCTCTCCCTTCCTCTCTATAAAAAAATCAATAAAATATATTTTTAAAAGAAAGAAATAATTTCTGATCTCTAAAGCCCTTTCTTTCATTACCAAATTTTGCTATCCTCTAGGCCCCCTTTTCTCTGGGCCCCATCTTCTCACTCATCCTTTCAGTTCCTCTCTTCCTAAATATATAAAACAGCCCTGGCTTGTTTGGCTCAGTGGATAGAGTATTGGCCTGTGGACTGAAGGGTCTTCACTTCGATTCCAGTCAAGAGCACATGCCTGGATTGCAGGCTTGATCCCCAGTAGGAGGTGTGCAGTAGGCAGCCAATCAATGATTCTATCTCATCATTGACGTTTTTTATCTCTCTCTCTCTTCCTTCTTTTCTGAAATCAATAAAAACAAAAAATATTATATACATATATATATAAAACAATTATATATACCCTCAGCAGTTGGACACCTCTCTTACAATCCAAGACTGCTGGCTCCTAACCACTCTCTGGCCCCAACTGCCTCCTCCTGCCAGCCTTCTTGTCCCCAACTGTCCCCCCACCAGGCTGTTCACCCCCAAATCCCTCCCCAGCCTAATCAAGCTCAGCTGCCCTCCCCTCCTAGCTTGATTGCCCTTAACCTCCTCTGTCTCAGCTCTGCCACCATGTCTTTGTCTGGGAGGACATCCAGAAAGTCTTTCAGAAGGCTTCCCAGTCTAATTAGCATATTACCCCTATATGTGTATGTGTGTGTGTGTGCATCCTATCTAATAGAAGAGTAATATGCAAATTGACTATATACCTCCACTATACCCACAAGCCACGCCCACCCACCACACCCATCAGCTGATCAGAGTAAGTATGCAAATTAACCCAACCAAGATGGCTATGGCCTTAGAGAGAGCAGGAGGGAAGCTTGGGTTGGCCATGGCCATGGCAAAAGCCAAGCTTTCTGCAAACCCTGGCCAGCCAGGCCTCTCCTTAGGGCAACAAAGTTTCAATGGCTGTGAGAGCAGAAGGCTTGGTTCTGCTCCAGGCTAAAGTTTCAATTGTAGAAGATAAATAAATCCCAAATACCAGGGCTCCACTTGGGTTGCTGGGGGGGCATGGCTGGCCTTCAAACCACCACAGGCCCTTGCCCAGCCACCCCATACCCCAAGGGAGCACCCACCCTGATCCAGGACACCCTTCAGGGCAAACCAGTTAGCCCCTACCCATGCACCAGGCCTCTATCTTATCTAATAAAAGAGTAATATGCACACCTCCTACTGGGAATCGAGCCTGCAATCCAGGCATGTGCCCTTGACCATCTCTACAACACACAAGATGACTGCCAACATCTGGTCAAATGATCCTGCCCCCATGTGGACACAAGATGACCAGCAAGGGAAGGCAGTTGGCAGGGACCAGGCCTGCAAGGGAGGGCAGTTGTGGGTGATCAGGTCTGCAAGAAAGGGCAGTTGGGAGTGATCAAGCCTGCAGGGAAGGACAGTTAGGTGTGACCAGGCCCACAGGAGAGGGCAGTTAGGGGCAAATAGGCTGACAGCGGAGCAGTTAGGCATCTATCAGGCTGGGAGTGGTTAGGGGGTGATCAGGCTGGCAGGCAGAAGCAATTAGGGGCAATCAGGAAGGCAGGCAGATGAGCGGTTGGGAGCCAGCAGTTCTGAATTGTGAAAGGATGTCTGACTGCTCGTTTAGGCTCGATCCTACCTGGATCGGGTAGGACATTCCTCAAGGGTTCCCAGATTGGAGGGAGCAGGCTGGGCTGAAGGACACCCCTGCCTGTGCACGAATTTCATGCCCCGGGCCTGAAATACACACACACACACACACACACACACACATATAAATATAACAAAAATTCAGTTTTGTTCTAACTCCTACTCCCAAATGGCAAATCTAAATTCAATTCCAGGTATAGAAAAACAAAAGCACAAACATTGTATGTTCCTACTCTCTTAAGAAAATAATAGTTCCATTGTTTTGTATAGCCTGTAGGTCCTCCTTTCTCTCTTTTATAGATATATGCAGGGCATTTCCCAAGAGAAATTTTAAAGGCTACACTATCTCCATATGATGTAGTAGATATGGAAAGTTTTGAAGACAAAATGCCTGCCTTAATGGTATCAGATGGAGGGGTAAAGGTTCTCCTGCCTTTAGCCACATGACTCAATGAGGGCACAGTGAGAGGGAAAAGCCAGAAAAGATAATTGGGGCAAAGACAGGAAAAGGAGCCTGAGGACTGGCAACCTTTCCTTTCTGTCATGACACTAGGCTGCTTTAACTCAGAGAGTTTGGAAAAGGAAATCCACATGGTAGGGGCTAAAGAAAGCTAAGTCGCAGGCTGATCTTGGGACTTCATTTCCTTCCATAGATATCTGTAACGTCTCTATAAATCTTCCTCCAACCATATTCCCCAATCAAATTCCTCTTTTCTTTTTCCTCAGCAGTTTCTCCTTGCTGCTTTTAAAATAAATATTCACTTTCTTCCAATAGTTTTATAATAGAGAATTTAAAAAAGAGAGAGCTACAACAGTAGTAAGTAGGAATAAGCATACATTTACAAAACTATTATCAAAATGTAACAGCGGTTATTGCACACTTTATTCTTGTCAATGAGCTCCTTACTTTGGCAGTGGCGCCACTGCCTTGATTTCTGCTAAGGATTGACAGCGGTTTGCTTTCCATTGTTTTTACATTTTCATTGGAAATTTCAACAGAGTGGACATTTATTTTGTATCATTTCTTATTACCATGAAATGCAGTTTGACAATGCAGACCCCACAAAAGGGAATCGGAACCTCCCTAAGGTCCATGGACCATTTGATAATGGGTAGCTAGAGGTTTTTTTATTCCCCTACCCTAATTAAATGTGTGGAACATCAGACGATAGTTTTTGCAGAGAATAATATGTATCACACACAGTCAAAATCACATGAAAATGGATTTTCTTATAGCAAAATAGGATTCTGAAGTTATTGAAATTTGCCTGTTATAAAATATATTCTGTTTTAAACTGTTATAGTAAATAATATAAATATCAGTTGATATCATATTTAGGAATCTTAGGTAACTAAAAAGTATTTATAATAACTTCAAAGGACATTAGCTTCCACAAGTAATTTATTATATTTAAAATAAAACCGAATTTTGACCCATTTCAGGATCTGGTAACCACTAGTACAACAAAAGCCTGTATGGTAAACAGCTATTTGGGAAGCACTATTTATTCTAGGAATTTAAAAAAAAAATGTCTTAATGATGCAACACTGCATATATGTAACCTACATCTTATGTGGCTTTTACTTTAACTATGTGCATTGTAATTTATATCAGTTTATATATTTCTTTGAGATAACAGCATAGAAATACAATTGAGTTATTCAAGATCATTTTCAGCACTCATTTAAAAATTTTTAGATTTGCTGCTGAACACTTATGTGAAGTACTTTCAAAAAGGCCCACAATTATTCATAAGCCACTACTACTTTCCCAATAGTGAAATTTTTCCTTTAGAATTCACAAAGACATATTTTTTTACTTCTTGATTCTATGTTTCATTGAATAAATGTATATTTCATGAACCAGATACGATAAAAGGAATAAAATAGTCTTATATATAAAACTGTAAATTTTGGTACAAAAATTTTACCTGACTAGAACATTCAATTCTCATGAAATACAAAAATAAAAATAGTATACTTATTTTATTTCTAAGACAATATGATTTAATGAGGTTTCTAATAGTTCATGGTGTGAATATGGCTACTCTGACTCATAATGTTTATTTATTTATGTGATCTCCTCAATAAAGTTTAATACTTAGGAATACCGGATTTAGAACCAAAGGTTTTCTCAGGTATTGGTTCATATATTTTTTGAAGAGGTGATATTAAAAAGTCACTTAATCTCTCTGAGTCTTAATTTTCTCATTAATAAAATTTGAAAATCTCATAAAGTTGAAGTTAGTTTTATATGAGATCCTGTATGTTAAAAACACACACAACTAAAGCAAAATGTAAACCTGTGACTAGTATTACCACAGTTTCAGTCATAATTCTCTTACTTATAGCATAGTATTCAGCCATAATTAGGTTCTTTTCATTGATTTTTTTATAGATAAAGGAAGGAGACAGAGAGATGATATAAATACTAGTAGAGATAGAAATAGAGAGATTAGAGGTAGAGGTAGAGGTAGAGGTAGAGGTAGAGGTAGAGGTAGAGGTAGAGGTAGAGGTAGAGATAGAAGTAGGAAATGATAGATTAAAGATAGAGATAGAAATAGAGATAGAGATAGAGATAGCGAGAGCGAGAGAGAGAGAGAGAGAGAGAGAGAGAGAGAGAGAAAGAGAAACATCGATATGCTTGAGGATCAAACCCACAATCTAGGTATGTGCCCTGACCAGGAATCAAGCCTGCTACCTGTATGTGTATGGAACACACTTCAACCGAGCCACACTGACAAGGGTTGAACACCTCTCTTCCTATCATCCAGTGAATAGCCTTCGTCTCTTCAAAATCCCAAAGCACCTTACCTCAGAATATCATATATGCCTCATTTTATCTTTCTCTATCTGAATCTCTCATGTATGTGAGTTCCCCTACAAATGTATGTAATTAAATTTGGTTATGTTATCATCAATCTGCCACATGTAGATTTAATTATTAGACCAGCTAAAAGCATCTTGAATTGAAGAAGAAAGTTCCTTCTTCCCCCACAGGTTCATGAAAGAGAATTCAGAAGAAGCCTGTATATGGGAAAGTCCCATGCAAAGAAGAGCTGTCATTATATGTGCACAAATGATTAAGATTATTAATGCATAAAATGGCTATTAAATGAATAGATTTCAACCCCCCCAAAAAGGAAATTACTTTACTCATCTCATACTAAGCCCAACCTGATAAATACTAGTCTTTGCAATTACATCTAGACTCTTATATTTCTAAGGAAGTTTTACTCTTTAAAGACTTCATTGCTAAAGGAATTCTGAAACTGTCTACTCTCTACTTCCAATATATTTTAGAGAATGATATTATTGAACAGTTCAATATATTTATTTTAGTTATAAATATATTGGCATGTACTAGTATAATTTTTTTTGATGTTTTATTTAAAAAACCCTATCCTGATCCAGGAATACCCAGATATTTCCTATCCTTACTTCATACTTATATATTTATCTTGACATTCACATCTGTATTAACTTTGTTTTAATTCAAAGATTAAGTAATTAATATTTCATAATTATATATATATTTACACAACTAAAATAATGATAGCATGTCTATTACTGTCTGTGTAAATTTTGTTCAGAATAAAAATAAAATCAGGTAGCCTAAATGAATACAATTAGGTTAGTAAATTAACAAAACAAAAAGTTAGAGACCAAAATCAGTTTTGTTCCTAAATTAACAAGTTTTCTGATTATTTTTGCTATTGATTTTCAATTTAATTATAGCTAAACTAGATCTCTAATAAATTAAAGCCAAGACCAATTAGTACTTTAAATTCTATCATTTTAGATAAATACTACTTTTTCTGCCAGAAGCACTAAAAAAGAGAAATGATTTAAAGTCATATATTTTTAAGATTACTTTTGTTTCTAATTAAAGTAATCTAATAATTATAATTAAAATAATTCATTAACATAATAGACTTTACTGTTTGTTTTTCCCCTCTGAACTCTATTTAAATCTTGAAACTTAGATTTAACTCAAGTAAACTATGTTGTAACATTGACCAGAAAAAGTTCTCTTTTTTCCATGTTAAACTACTACAGTTGTCTAAATTTTAAATATGGTACAGAGAAAATATACCAGTCAAAATTTCATGTAGAATCCCCTTAAAGAAGAGCTGGATAAAGCAGTATGCTTCTTTTCGAATATATGTGTAAGGCAGTGGAAATTGGAGCATCCTATCTAATAAAGAGGTAATATACAAATACAGTGGTACCTCGAGATACGAGTTTAATTTGTTCTGTAACCTTGAGGCGTGGGAAACTATGAGCCACTCTAGTCTCGGTAAACTGGTGATTCGTGTGCAGCCAGCCAATCCGCGTGATTACTCCTATCTCAAATGTTGCTCGATGGCTCATATCTCAAAAATCTTGTATGTTAGGGCACTCGTATCTCGAAGTACCACTGTAGACCATCACTCCAATAAACAATATGGCCGCCCCCATGTGGAGACAAGATGACCATCACGAGATGGCTGGCAGGGGAGGGCAGTTGTGGATGATCAGGCCTGGAGGGAAGGGCAGTTAAGGCTGTCTGGGCTAGCAGAGGAGGACAGTTGGGGGTCAGGGACCAAACTTGCACAGGAGGAACCAGGCCTGAGGGGAGGGTAGTTGGGGGTGACCAGGCCAGCAGTGGAGAGCAGTTAGGGTTGACCAGGCCAAAAGGGAAGGGCAGTTAGGGGTGACCAGGCCTGAAGGGGAGGACAGTAGGGGCAACCAGGCTGGGAGGGGAAGGCAGTTAGGAGCAATTAGGCTGGCAGGGTAGCAGTTAGGCATTGATCAGGATGGCAGGGGAGTGGTTAGGGAGGATCAGGCTGGCAGGATGGTTAGGGGCAATCAGGCAGGCAGATAGGCAAGCAGTTGGAAGCCAGCAGTCCTGTACTGGGAGAGGGATGTCCAACTACCCATTGGATTGGGCCTAAATAGGCAGTTGGACATCCCTCAAGGGGTCCCAGATTGGAGAAGGTGCAGACTGGGCTGAGGGACAGACACACACACACACACACACACACACACACACACACACACACTGTGCACAAATTTCATGGACCAGGCCTCTAGTCTCTGTATAAAACACTATAATGTCCCCTTCCAGTACCCATGGCTGCTCAAGCTCCAAGAACAAAGTGAATACCTTGGAGCCAATGGTAATTAGGATATCATTTCTTAGGTTCTATGTATCTCCTTATTCCCAGCAGCTTGAGGTTTCTTTGTTGCAGAAAAGCAAAAATAAATGTTCCTCTTGGAATGGACAGCATGTCCATATTTAGATTTCTTTGAACCAAAAAGGAACAACATAAATTTCATAAATCATAAAATAACATAAATTTCAACTTCTCATTTATGGAGTGGATATGACTTGAGTACATGTAAATTTAACCTAATTCCTTGTTGATGGAGGATAACTATAAAGAGTGGGAAGAAAAAATTATATATATAAATAAGATAAAAATAAAACCTGCCCTAGTTATGTATGACAGGTGTCCTGGTTTGATTCTGTATCAAGAGAGGACTATCTTTACTCATTTGCCTATCCTGAGCAAGGATGAAAATGGACCTGGGCGTTTGGACAAGGACCTACTTATTAGGATGAATTGATAAAAATGGGAAATACATGTGGTGGACTGGTTTACGAGATTGCAATGTAGTTTTCTGAATTTGTAAATTCTTAGTATAATTGGCAATCTTTCGCATTCAAACTAGATATCATTCTCCCTTCCCCTTTTAAGAGGCAGGTCCTGACATAAAGGGTAGAATGGGAAAAAATAATTTGTAAACCAGATTCTCTCACCATAAAATGAAGCACTGGAAGTATCTCCTTTGGAGAAAGTTGGAATAATATGCACATGTAAAGTAATAGTTATATGTGATTAAGGAATAGTTTTTGGTACACCCAGAACATAAGGAATATGTACCTTTATTCCTTGGTTACGTGTATTTGAGGGGCGGGGGGCAGCCAAATGAGGTGTTGAGGTGATGGTCTCACAGAGCTGGAGGATCTTGGTGAGAGAGGAGAAGAAACTGCAACCTTCAGAGCTAATCTACCAAATAAGCCAAAGAAGAAAAGCCATTGTTATGGTTCACCAAGAGGACTCTGCAGCCAACCAAGGATGCTGCTTAGATGCCTCCGTAAGCCTGTGACTGGGTTGAGAGGGACTATTTCAATCAGTGTCAGTGCAGAGATGTGAACAGCTTGGGACCAACCAGAAAGGAGGAGTTACAGCACAGCAGGAAACAGTAAGCACAGAGACTGATAGAGGACCTGATAGTGTCCTCCCAAAGCTGGGACATAAGGGGTGACGCTATTGAACCCAGATGAAACTGCAGTAAAGTAGGGAAAGAAGGACTCCTGAAATAATCCTAAATCAAAGAGAACACTTCTAAGGAAAATACTGAAATGATTGTTAAAAGATCAAGTTCTCTACATAAAGGCAAATGGAAGCTTAAGATAGAAATTAATCCCCTTTATAAGAAAAATCAGAACAGTTACACTCATGTATACATGAGTTTATGGTAGTAAAAGTCTTCATTTATCAGGTGTACATGGCCTATCCCTCTGTATCCTTCTTCAGTCCTCAGTTGGACATTCTGAAGCTCTGGACCTGATACCTCTTTGATGCAAAAAAAAAAAAATAGTGACAGTAACAAGATGAGTTCTGGTACGCCTATATTGTCTACCCATTTGTTGCTAGCACTCAACATTGTTTTTATTATTATTATTATTATTATTATTATTATTATTATTATTAGCGTGTGTGTGTGTGTGTGTGTGTGTGTGTGTGTGTGTTTCCCCAAGGGAGACATCATGGAACAGCTCTCACCCTGCGTTTTGGTGACTCAGAAAGCACTTCTTTCAAGGTCACCATCCATCTGCCCAGGACCAGAGACTCCAGGTGACAAAGCCTTGCTTCTTGACTCCTCTACTCCCAAGAGATGGGGACATTCTCAGATATGAAAGGGTGCGGCCTAGATCACAATCAAAATTGGGGAAAGAGGTCTGTGTACATCAGTTTAAAAAATCCTCCTAGTTTTTGCCTTTAAAATTTATTTTTGTTCTTCATTTCTGATTAACAAAACTCCTCCTATCCCATTATTCTTAATCTAGAGGCCTAGTGTATGGATTTTTGCACTGGTGGGGTCCTGGGCGTGGCTTACGGGGATCAGGCCAAAACCCTCAGTCCAACATGCCCCAGGGGATGTAGTAGTGCATGAAGCAGCAAGCGGCCAGGGAGGAGCTCGAACCCAGGCCAGGCGTCACATCTTTCCCGCTTATCCCGGCCCTGCTGTTCCTGCTGTTGTTCCATTGTGGTCTCTGTGTGCCCATCCTAGGGTGATATTGGCATGCAAACATGACTGAGAAGTGGCTGTCAGTCCCAGTCTGATCCAGGTCTGGATGGGTTAAAGGGTGCAGGGGAGTGTCCACAGGAGAGGCTCATGCCACCACAGCTGCCCTCACCAACCTTGAGCCCGGCATCTGGCACCCCTCGGTCAGCTGAGCAGCGCTCTTACTATGTGCGTGCACTGACCACCAGGGTGCAGCTTCTGCATTGAGTGTCTGCCATCTGGTGGTCTGTGTGCATCATAGCAACTTGCTGAACAGTGGAACAGTCACTTAGGCTTTTATATATATATAAATTTTACCACAAGGACCCTAAATTCCATGTATTGTTGTCAAATAAATATTTCCCCAACCCAAGATTCTCATTGTATTTTTCTGGATTGAAGCAATGGCATTTTAAGGAATTGTAATACAAAAGAAATGCAAGGAATAACCTTGAACAATGATAAGATATTTCAGTACTCAAACAAGCCAGCAACCTTGCAAGACAGGCTCTGTGAAAAGAGAGAAAAATATTTTTTCTAAATATATTTCTGCCTCTCAACTAACGTATCTAAGAAATGACCTTGTGATACATATAATTTTAAAAAATAATTTCTAACAAAGAAAAGGAAGAAAGAAAGTTCACACAATGGGCCTATGGAGTTCTGAGAAGATGACAAATAGAAATAGATCTAGGAAATCAGTTTTAGGGTATAAAGATAAGTTTGCTATAACAGAGTCCTCAAAATAAAAAGGAGATTTCTGATTTATATTAAAACTATTTAAATATGATTCACCCAAAGCAGCTGGGGTACCCTTCTGTTATGATCACTTGCCTTTCTCATCTTTAAATCCAAAATGACTGCTCCAAGTGGAATCATTTCTTAGCTCACAGGAAGGAGGAGAAAGATAATGGAGGACCAGCAGCTTCCTTTCAGAGGACATAACCCAGAATTTTCACAAATCATTATCGCTCACACCCCAGTGTCCAGAATGTAGCTATGTAGTTGCATAGCCACACACAGGTTCATGGGAGACTGAAAAGTATTTTTACATTGTTACCAGAAGCCCAACTAAAAGGTAAGTATAGGTTTTGTGGGACAGATAACAAAATAGCCTCTCTCTCTCTCTCTCTCTCTCTCTCTCTCTCTCTCTCTCTCTCTCTCACACACACACACACACACACACACACACACATACACACAGAGCAAATAAAACTTCCAGCATTTGTAGATATTTAATAATGAGACCAACTTGTCCCAGTTTGTGAGAGAACTTCCCTCACAAAACCACAAACCTATCCTGGGAAAGTCACCCATTCTGGAGACCTCCCCCAGTCCCAGGCAAACTGGAGCATTTGGATATTCTATTAATATTAATAATGATTTCATAAAAAAGTAATATATACTAGACACTACTCATAGCTCAGAATACCCTATAAATTTTGTAACTCTTTAGTATTTATTTTAAATGTATCTCAGAATGTTTAGAGACTAACAAGTCTTTCAACTGAGAAATAAAAGTTGCTGATACAATTTATTGAAAGATTGAAAGGAAGCAAGAAACACCCAAAAAAGTCTCCAAGCGGATATTAAACAGACTTCATGGAGCATTACCAAGAAATTCATTAAATTTAAATGTTCCCTAAGCAAATTTGTGTGTGCTTATCAATGATTTATCCCAGATGAAATCATATAAGGTAATGCTGATCTAGGGGTGAAGATGCTCCTGTCATCACTCAGTCAGAACCCCGGAAACCCATATCTACACCCTTGACTAGCACCTTAGTGTTGAGTCATTTACTATGCAATTATCTCTTGTGAAAAATTCAGTCGAAATGATTGGCATGGGAGAACCCACAGGAAATATTGTTTATTTATTTATCTGGAAGTCAGGTGTGCAGAAAACCATGTAGCTGAGAAATAGTACTTGAGTTCCCTAAATAAATGCCTTCACAGAATTTTAATTGCACATTATGCTTCTGGATTTATACTTTTATAAAAATCCATAAAATAAGGGCTTGCAAAAGAGAGTGGGTATTTTTCTTTATCAAACTCTGGCTTAACAAATGGTTCAACTGGATTCTCTTACCCTCCTCTACCTTTTTTCACTCTGTGTTATCTCCCTGCTTTTCTCATTTACTGTTGGGATTCAACCTACCCCTCCTCCACACATATTGCTGACTCCAGACTTGTCCTATGATTTAAGTTCATATATACACTTGTCCAACCACATGATGAAAATTTTTCCTGAACACCCTACACAAAACTCAGTGTGTTCATACTGCTCCTTTTTTTTTTTAATACTCACCCAGGATATTTTTTCCATTGATTTTTAGAGAGAGTGGAAGGAGGGGAGGGGGGAAAGAGAGAGAGAAACATCAGTGAGAGGGAGAGGGAAAGAGAGAGAGAGGTAGGAGAGGGAGGGAGAGAGAGAGAGAGAGAGATCAATTGATTTTCTCCTACACACACCCTGACTGGAGCCAGTGATCAAAACTGCAACCCTGGTACATACCCTTGACTGGGAATAGAAACCATAAACCTTCAGTGTGTGGAAGACTCATAACCATGGCCAGGGAATCATTCCTTTTCTTATCTTTCTACTTTTTGTAGAGGAAAATTATTTTTTGGTACATTTTTATTAATTTCAGAGAGGAAGGGAGAGGGAGAGATGCACAGAAAGAATCAATGATGAGGAAGAATCATTGATTGGCTGCCTCCTTCATGCTCCACACTGGGGATCGAGCCCACAACCCAGACATGTGCCCTGACCAGGAATCAAACTATGACCTTCTGGCTCATAGATCAATGCTGAACCACTGAGCCATGCCAGCTGAACCAGGCAACTTGTTAAAATGTGGTTCTGGTTTAGTGGGTCTGAAGTGAGGCCTGAAGTCCTGCATTTTTACAAGCATCTAGGTGACACTGATGATGCTGGTCTGAGTGGCCCCCACTCGGAGTTGCCAGATGGAGGAATGTGGTTAGGTGTGGGGGTGGCACCCGGCCAAGAAGGTGCCAGGTGGGGCTGCAGGACTGCGAGGCTGGGGCTCAAGATCTTCAGTCGATCTTGAGGGACCCCACTTCTGCACAAACTCGTGCACTGGGCCTCGAGTCTATAAAAAACCTAAGTGGGAGAGAATCCAAGATGGGGGCATAGGTAAACACCTACACTGCTGCCTCGCACAACAATTTCAAAACTACAACTAAAAGACAGAACAGGCATCATCCAGAACCACCGGAAAGCTGGCTGAGTGGAAATTCTACAACTAGAAGGAAAGAGAGGGGCTCACAGAGACCCAGAGGAGCTGCAGAAAGCTGAGGTACAGAGACGTGTGCGTGAAGAGAGCGGATGCCTGAGAACCTGGCTGGCTTTCTCCAGTGGGAGGAAGACGAAGACTCTCAAAGGCATTGAACCCCTTATCCTATGACACTAAACCCCAGATCCAGCCAAAATTCATATGGGGGGAGTTTAGACTGTGAAAAGGGAGAAGTGCACGGAAATTTAGGGGAGTCACAAGAGATCAGAAGTCTGGTGGCGTGCACGGCACTGTGTGCAGAGGGCTGACTGCTGATTGTGCCACTGGCTTTCACGAGTGGGCAGGAGACAGACCTTCCCAACTGCACCATTTCTAACTCCACTAAATCCCAGTTTCGAGTGAAACCCTGGAGACCCAGACTCATATGGTCCCGGAGCACAGGGGAGCCAGAGGGGCAGCAGTCTAGAGGCACTGCGAGAGAGCACACGTGTGCACAGGGACTACTCCAGTGATTACCCAGTCACGTGAGACTCGGGGGCTATGGAGGGCGGGGCTGACTGAAAGGCAAAGCGGTCGATTAAGCCCTGGGACTCCACCCATCCCAAGCTCAACATAGAGACTTTTGCAGTTTTGCAAATCTGGTATCATAAGGCTGAATCCAACACTGAAGTTCTCCCAGCATAGTGAAAATGCCGATACAAGGGAAGGGTTCACAAACAAAAGTAATGGAGGAAAACAAACGACTGGATATAGAGTTCAAAACCATGCTTATAAGGTTTTTCAAGAATATCCTAGAAAAGTTTGATAAAGTTAGCGAGATACAAGAGGAGATGAAAAACCAACTAGAGATGGAAAAGATCCAACTAGAGATGGGAAAGGACCAACTAGAAATTAAACATACACTGACTGAAATAAAAAACATTATACAGAGTCCTAACAGCAGACTAGAAAAAGGCAAGGATCAAGTCAAAAATTTGAAATATAAAGAATCAGAAGACACTCAACTTGAAAAGCAAGAAGAGAAAAGAATCCAAAAATGTGAAGATGATGTAAGGAGCCTCTGAGACAGCTTCAAGCATACCGACATCAGAATTATGGTGGTGCCATAAGAAGAGAGAGAGCAAGATACTGAAAACCTATTTAAAGAAATAATGACTGAAAACTTCCCACATCTGGTAAAAGAAACAGACTTACAAGTCCAGGAAGCATACAGAACCCCATATAAAAGGAATCCAAAGAGGACTACACCAAGACACATCTTAATTAAAATACCAAGAGCAAAAGACCAAGAGAGAATCTTAAAAGCGGCAAGAGAAAAACAGTTCATTACCTACAAGGGAGCACACATATAACTGTCAGCTGATTTCTCAACAGAAATGATGCAGGCCAGACAGGAGTGGCAAGAAATATTCAACGTGATGAATAGCAAGAACCTACAACCAAGAATACTCTATCCAGCAAAGTTATCATTCAGAATTGCAGGGCAGATAAAGAGCTTCACAGATAAGAAAAAGCTAAAAGAGTTCATCAACTCCAAACCAGTATTATATGAAATGCTGAAAGGTACTCTTTTAGAAGAGGAAGAAGAAAAAGGTAAAAGACAAAAAATTATGAGCAACAAATACATATCTATCAACAAGTGAATCTAAAATTTAAGTGAGTTAAAAATGCGATCAACAGAATAAACTGGTGAATATAATAGAATCAGGAGCACAGAAAGGGAGTGGACTGATAATTCTCAGGGGAAAAGGGGTAAGGGGTGTACAGGGAGAGACTGGACAAAAATCATATGGATGAGGTCAACGGGAGGGAGGGAAGGGTAGAAGAAGGGTGGGAGCTGGGTGGAGGGGAGCTATGGAGGGGGAAAAAGAGAAACAAATGTAATAATCTGAATAATAAAGATTTAATTATATTTAAAAAAAACACCTAAGTGACCAGGCCAACTGGCCGATGATTTAACTGCCCAACCAGTAGCTATGATGACACTGACCACCAGAGGGCAGATGCTCAATACAGGAGCTGCCAAGCTGTGGTGACTTGGTAGCTGCAGTTCTTCAGTGATACACCCAGAAACAGAGAGAAAGGAGCCTGATTCTAGGATGCTTCACCCAAGAACCTCCCTCTCACAATCCAGGACACCTCAAGGGATGTTGGAGAGCCAGTTTCAGCTTTATCCCCGCAGGCCAGGCTGAGGGACCCCACTGGTGCAAGAATTCATGCATGGGGCCTCTAGCCCATTGGCTCCCCACTTCAGGTCTGATCTCCACCAGGCTTCTAGTCCATTACAGAGGTCATGGGTCTGACCCTTACAGAAACGTTTTAACTCGATTAGGTAAAAGATGAAATGTGCAGGACCTTCTGGTTGTGACCCAGACATCTGGCAGCTGCACTGGCCCATCTGCTTAATATCGATTTCCAGTGGAGGCAGCAAATTTTACCCAGTATAGCTCTCAGCTGAGAAACTGGTGTTCCTTCCCTCCTTCCAGGCTGACAGTAGTGCCAGCCGGGAGGGAAGGAAGTGAAGGAACAGTTCAAGTGGGAAGAAGGAGGTTCCCTCCGCCACTGGACTCAATTTGGATGGAAGGGCCAGGTGGGGAGTCTGACATTGAGGAGGGTTCTGCCCTAAGCCGACTAGATTCCAGGCTAAGTAAATCCTATTTGCTAAATAATTGCACTTTTCATCTAAATACCCACAAGTCATCAGTTACTGCCAAACTTAGGGTAAAGCTAGATGAAAGAAGGGAGGCAGATATAGAGAAGTGAAGAAATATTGAGAGAAGAGAGGAGGGAACCCGATTCAGGGGTGCTTCATCTGAGAACCACCCTCTCACAACCCGGGACCCCTCAGGGGATGTCAGAGAGCAGATTTCAGCCAGATCCCCACAGGGACCCCACCAGTGAAAGAATCCGTGCACCAGGCCTCTAGTGTTTTATAAAGTTGAGCAGAAAGGAGGGAGGTAGAGTTTGTCTTCATCTCATATCCCACACCTAAGTCATCAGAAAATCCTACAGATTCTCTTCAAAATAAATTCAGAATCTGACTTTGGCTTACCAACTACCTCCTCTGTTACTACCGTGGCCTAAGTCATCCACACTTTTGGCCTGTATTACTACCATAATCTAGTAACTAGTCCCCTTTGTCTACCCTGATCCTCTTTTGGTTTTAATCCCCAACACAGAAGTCAGAATGAGCCTTCTAAAAGAAGAGTTAAAATGTGTTATTCCTCTGCTCAAAACCCTCCCATAGCTTCTCAGGTCACACAGAACAAAATAAAATGTCCTTACAGTGGCGTAGAAGGCCCAACTCAATATGCCTTCGACCATCCCTCCCTTTGCTTCCACAGCCTCTACTCCTAAGTTGCAGGCCCTTAGTCTACTCAGGCACAATGGCCTCTAGATTTCTTTGGAACATAAACACCCAAGGTACTTACCATCGCAGGGCTTTTATACTCACTGGCTTTGCTGCCTAGAATCCTCTTCTCACAATTGCTGACAAAGCTCACTTCCTTGGAGCATTTGTTCAAACGTCACCACAGTGCGACATTACCAGGACATTTTCTTTTAAATTATACATTTTCTCCTTACATCCTTCCCCATTTCCCTGCTTTATTTTAATCTTTTTTCACAGCACTTATTTTTCTGTATATGTTATGCATATAAACTTACTATAAATACCTATAGTATGTATATATAATTATGCGAAGTATATTTTAAAATTTGTTTGTTTACTGACGGTCTCTTCCTATTCAAATGTAAGTTCTGTAAAGGCAAGAATTTTTTTTAAATATTTTGTTCAATAGCATACTCTAGTGCCTAGAATAGAATCTGGGAAATAGTAAACAGTCAATAAATATGTATTGAATAAATAAATAATTAAAACAAGTAGAAAATACATCACAGAGTTTGCAAAGATCCTCCAGAGACTTGGGAAAATTAGTTGTAATTTTGCTTCATTTCCGGGGAAAACTCTGGAGTAGATAATATAGAGAGATTAAAATACCACCATGCAATATAGAATTATTTTTGAGGATTTTTAACACAAATTCTACAGTTTTCTAGGATACAATTTAGAGATCACTAGCTACAATTTTTTCCATCATCTGAAAATATTGATGGAGTAAAGATTTTTCAGAGAATAGGCAGAAAAATGAAAATTAAGTTAATTTGAGAGAGTTGGATTCAGGAAGGTATAATTTTAACTGGCACCTAAAAGTTTGAATGTACTTAAATACTGTTATGTGTTTCTGCTTGTAAGAATAAGGTATCATTCAAAAGTTATCACTGATCCATGCCAGTATTTTCAAACTATTCCCTAACACACAACTCCCCCCCC
>PVJN01002988.1:0-77512 GCA_004026805.1 Lasiurus borealis | reverse complement strand
ATGAATTTAGTGGGAAAATCGAGTATTTCAAAGTTGTTTTCTGTTTCTTTTTTTCTCCTACTCTGAAACCAAAAATAGCTATACAATTCCCAATATACCAGCCTATTTCAAGTCATTTTTCCAAAAGAATGCTTTCATTGCCATTGAATAATAATTCTATTTTCACATAAAGGTTATGAGTAATAACTTAATTCATGGTAATAATTTAATTTAGCCATAAGATTAAAGAAGGTCAAATAAAACATAATCATGACACAAACACACAATGCACGTATAACTCATATGACTGCTTTCATTTTACAAATTCTAGCATCATTATGAAGGCTACATTTTTGTAATTGATAGTTAATATAAGAGCATCAGAGCATCAATTGATAATAATGAGCCCCCCGATTGATTTTTTTTCTCATTACAAAAAAAAATGAAATCTAAAATAGATTTTTAAATGTATCTAGAAGTAAATTTTTAAGAACTTAAAAATCATAAGTTGATGCATTTGTTCATGTAAATTACATATTTTAAGACAAGTCAACAAAAAAAATATTCAATTCAAATTAGGAGACAGAAATTTTTCCTGTAGCAAACGTAAAGCAGTGATTTTCCAATAGGACACTATTATGTGGCTTGGTGTAGTCACAAGAAAAAAACGAGCCTGGCCATCATTGCTCAGTGGTTGAGCATTGACCTATGAACCAGGAGGTGATAGTCAAATCCCAATTAGGGCACATGCTCCGGCTGTGGACTCAGTCCTATGTGAAGTATGCAGGTGGCAGCTGATCAATGATTCTCTGTCATCATTGATGTTTCTATCTCTCTCTCCTATTCCCTTCCTCTCTGAAATCAATAAAAACATTTTTTAAGAGAAGAAAACTAGTTTCTTTTTTATTTTTAATCTTTATTGTTGAGATTATTACAGATGTCCCTATTTTTAACTCCATTGCCCCTCTCCACCCAGTTTCCATCCCAACCCCAGTCCTCAGACATTATATTGTCTGGGTTCATAGGCAATGCATATATGCATATATGATCTTCATTTAATTTCTCCCCATACTCACACCCCACTTCCTTCTGAGAATTGTCAGTTTGTTTCATTTTCATGAATGAAATGAATTTCATGATTCTATTTTATTCACCACTTTATTGTATTCATTAGATTAATTTGTTTATTTTGATTTTTAGATTCAATTGTTGGTAGGTATGTATTTTTTGCCATTTTGTTGTTCGTATTTTTTATCTTTTTCTTTTTTTCTTCTTCCTCTTCTTAAAGAATACCCTTCAATATTTCATATAATACTGGTTTGGTGGTAGTGAACTCCTTTAGCTTTTTCTTGTCTGTGAAGCTCTTTATCTGCCCTTCAATTCTGAATGATAGTTTTGCTAGGTAGAGTAATCTTGGTTGTAGGTTCTTGCTATTCATCAGTTGGAGTATTTCTTGCCACTTCCTTCTGGCCTGCATAGTTTCTATTGAGAAACTAGAGGCCTGGTGCATGAAATTCACACACTCCCAGGTTGAGGAGGGGGTGTCCTTTAGTCAAGCTTGTGCCCTCTCACAGTCCAGGAGCTCTGTAATTGATCACCGTGCAGAGGGAGGCCCTGCCTATCCACCACAGCCTACTGGTTGGTGATCTGGGCCTCCATCTTTGAGATGATCACAGAGTTCCTTCCCCACCTCCCTTCTTTATCCCCCCACCCTGGTCAATCACCCCATCAGACAATGGCCTGGACCTTTCTCTGTGGGGCAATGATGGGGCAATGGCAGGGCCTCCTGACTAATCGCATCACACCCACCTTGGCTGGCCTGGCACCAGTGTGTGTCATAGCATGGTCATCCAGACAGTCATTATGCTGTTCAGCTGTTCAGTCAATTTGCATATTACGCTTTTATTATTATAGATGAGCTGATAGACATATTGGCATTTCCTTGTAGGTAACTAACTGCTTTTCTCTTGCTGCTTTTAAGATTCTTTAGCACTTGGCATTTTAATTATAATGTGTTTTGGGGTGGTCCTCTTTGAGTTCCTCTTGTTTGGGACTCTCTGGGCTTCCTGGACTTACTTCTTTCACCAGGTGGAGGAAGTTTTCTGTCATTATTTCTTTGAATAGGTTTTCAATATTTTTCTCTCTCTTCTTCTTCTGGCACCCCCATAATGCAAATATTGGTATGCTTAAGGTTGGCCCAGAGGCTCCTTACACTATCTTTATATTTTTGGATTATTTTTTCTTTTTGTTCTTCTGATTGGGTGTTTTTTGCTTCCTCATATTTCAAATAATTGATTTTATTCTAAGAATCCTCCACTCTACCATTGAATTCCTGTATATTTTCATTTTTTATTATTATTCTTTATTGATTAAAGAATTATATTTTTCCTTTTTTCTCCATTGACCTCTTCCCAGCCACTCCCACCCCCAGCACATGGCCTTACCCCATTAATGTCTATATCCATTAGTTAAGCTTATATGTATGCATACAAGTCCTTTGATCTCTTATCCCCTTCTCATCCTCTCCTGCCTTTTCTCTGAGGTTTGATTGTTGGTTAAATTCTTGTCTGTTTTTGGATTTATTTTTGTTCATTAATTTATGTTGTTCATTATATTTCTGTATATTATACTTTATTTAAGTCAGTGTATGCTTAATCTCCAACTGGTCCTTCTCCATTATTTGGAGATTTTAACAGATTCTTGAGTAACCCTATAAACAGTGGTTTTGAAATCTATATCCAATAGTTTGCTTTCTTCCATTTCTTCCATTTGTGACATGTTTTATTATCTTCATATTTTGGCTTCTTTCCTGTGTTTGTGTCTATGTATTGGGTAGAGCTGCTATGTCTCCTTGAGTTGGTAGATGGTCTTGTATAGTAGGTGTTCTGTAAGGCCAGTAGCTCAGTCTCCCGTCACCTGAGCTGGACATTCTATGTGCACCCCTTTGTGGGCTGTGAGAACAGTCTTGTTGTAGTTTATTGCTGTTGGAGTCACTGGGAGGAACTGACCTCCAGGCCAATTGGTTGTGAGGACCAGCTGTGACTACAGTGGGAGAGTTGCAGTGCAAGAGACAACCCTGTGGAGCAGGACTTGTCTCAGTGGGGCTTTGGTGCTCACCCAATCTGTCCCTTGAGTGTGTCACTTATGGTTATGTAGAGTTATAATCTGGTATGGTCTTACACTGACTACTAGGTACTGGCTCCTCAGTCTCCAGGGAGGTAAAAAGTCAGCCACTGACTGGGGCCACCCAGCAGGAGTTACAGAGAGATCTACAGATTCTCTCCTCTTTGTATTAGGTTTGGAAGTTCCCTATTGAGGCCCAGCCATGAAGCAAGGCAGGCTGGTGCAGATGCCAGGTCTTGGGCCCTCTATTGATAAGTTTGTAGCTTCCTGATCCAGTTACAACTTACTTGAGAGATTTTAGCCTGAGCAAGCACAGGCAATTCATATGCAAAAGCCACTACAGACAGCATAGGTGGGGTTGTAAATTGGATGAGGCGGGACCTTAGGTAATCATCTGGGCAGAACAAACAGAAATGGTTGTCAGTCAGCCTTGTGACCAGGGAGGTCCCAGCATATGCATAATGATCCCTGGGTTACCTCCATCTGGGAGAAAGCTGCCCCCCCCCTGAGTTCCTACCCTGATGCCAGACAATTCAACTCCTCCTTATATGTGTCTTATCATTCAAAGCCTCACCCTGGTGGTGGAGCTCAGAGGAAGCTGGACCTTGTAAGTTCAGTTCATGGTGTTGGCCTTTTAAGAGGAACAGCTGGATCTCCAGCAGCCTCTGTGTCACTGAGCCCCAATCTGCAATGGTTTTTACATCCCATAGTTCTTACTGCCCATAGAGACTTATTTTCTAAACTTTTGGACCCTGGCTGGGGGGTCTGGAATGGGGCTGGGACCCCTTGCTCCTCCAGGTGGCTTCTGCAGATATGATCTCCCTCCTGATTAAAAAAGCAGCACACTTGGGTGCCAGACCAGCCCATTCTGTGCCTCCATTCCTCCTATCAGTCTCAGTGTGCTTTCTTCTTTACTTCTCTAGTTGTAGCACTTCCATTCACCCAGCTTCCCAGCAGTTCTGAATGGTGATTGTTCTGTATTTTAGTTGTATATTTTATTGGTTGTGAGAGGCGGTGAGCACAGGTATTTACCTATGTCACCATCATCTGTTCTCTAAATCCACTTACTTAAGTGCTAACAGTCAATTAGACAATACTCATTGAATTCTCTGAAATGTCTAAAGGCAAGTAGTGAATTATAGATACAGAGTTAGATGCTTTTAAGCAAACTGACCAACATAAGACAAATTCTAACTACTCAGGATTCTTATGTTGAAGTTTCTTAGTTTATCTTTCTGCTCAAATCTCTCTGCAACATAGTCTGATTATATTAATCTTCAAAGGCTCAAATAGAGTAGAAAACTTAGAACTGCTTCTTCTATTGACTCAAAGGGCTCAAAATGTGGCAAGAAAAAGATTCAATAGAAGAATGGAGAGCCAGAAATGGCTGAGATCCAGATTTCAGACCTTCCAGACCACCAGTGGTCTGTGGACCACCAGTTGGCGACCGCTGGCTTAGATGGCTTTTTGACTGTAGATAGGCATGGTCAGGCTGGGAGAAAATTTCAATACTGTATTTTTTTAAAACTTGTCTCATGAATTTAAACTTAACCGATATCAGAACTGGATGCACTCTTTGTGCAGTGGGTGTTTTGGATTCCTGATAAAATAATGGATATTTTCCTAAATATTCATTCATATCCATTAAGGAAATTTTAGGTTGCTTAAAGATTTTAGGACACAAAACCATGGACCACAGATCATGTTCCCATAATATCCTGGAAGGGTTTCAGGTTAAACTTCTCCAAAATGTGCTACTTTGGCATGTGGACAATGTTCAACTAAAGGTAATCAAGACGTATGAGATTCAAGAAAAACTTTATCTCTGTCTTAAGGATCTAAAAGAATTAGATAGGGGGTCTGGTCCAGAAAGAGAGCTATTCACCTTCTGAAATAAATTTTATCTGAATGACCTATGTGTAATGCAAGGCACACATTTGCTCTTCTTATTGGCCTGTGAATTATCATCCTCCCTCTGAAGCCCTAGGCCTCTGTCTCATTTCTTTTTTTAATTAAATTTTTATTATTCAGATTATTACATTCATTTCTCTTTTTTCCCCTCCATAGCTCCCCTCCATCCAGCTCCCACCTTTCCCTCTTCCCTCACCTCCCTCCTGTTGACCTCATCCATAGGTGTGTGATTTTTGTCCAGTCTCTCCCTGTACACCCTTCACCCCTTTCCCCTAAAAATTATCAGTCCACTCCCTTTCTGTGCTAGTGATTCTATTATATTCACCAGTTTATTCTGTTGATCACATTTTTAATTCACTTAATTTTTAGATTCACTTGTTGATAGATATGTATTTGTTGCTCATAATTTTTTATCTTTTACCTTTTTCTTCTTCCTCTTTTAAAAGAGTACCTTTCAGCATTTAATTAATACTGGTTTAGAGTTGATGAACTCCTTTAGCTTTTTCTTATCTGTGAAGCTCTTTATCTGTCCTTCAATTCTGAATGATAGCTTTCATGGATAGAGTATTCTTGGTTGTAGGTTCTTGCTATTCATCACGTTGAATATTTTTTGCCACTCCCTTCTGGCCTGCATCGTTTCTGTTGAGAAATCATCTGACAATCATATGGGTGCTCCCTTGTAGGTAATGAACTGTTTTTCTCTTGCTGCTTTTAATATTCTCTTTTTGTCTTTTGCTCTTGGTATTTTAATGATGAGGTGTCTTGGTGTAGTCCTCTTTGGATTCCTTTTATATGGGGTTCTGTGTTCTTCTTGGATTTGTAAATCTATTTCTTTTACCAGATGTGGGAAATTTTCAGTCATTATTTCTTTAAATGGGATTTCAGTATCTTGCTTTCTCTCCTCTGGCACCCCCACAATTCTGATGTTGGTACACAAGAAGCTGTCCCAGAGGTTCCTTCCATTATCTTCACATTTTTGGATTCTTTTTTCTTCTTGCTTTTCCTGTTGAGTATTTTCTGACTCTTTATATTTCAAATTTTTGACTTGATTCTTGCCTTCCTCTAGTCTGCTGTTAGGTCTCTGAATAATATTTTTTATTTCAGTCATTGTATGTTTAAATTCTAGTTGGTCCTTTTCCATCTCTAGTTGGTTCTTTATCATCTCCTCTTGGGACTCGCTAACTTTATCCAACTTTTCTAGGATATTCTTGAAAAACCTTATAACTGTGGTTTTGAACTCTATATCCAGTCATTTGTTTTCCTCCATTTCTTTTGTTTGTGATCCCTTCCCTTGTCTCGACATTTTCACTATGCCGGGAGAACTTCTGTGTTGGATTCAGCCTTATGATACCAGACTTGCAAAACTGCAAAAACCTATCTGTTGATCTTGGGTTGGGTGGAGTCTCAGGGCTTAATGGACAGCTTTGCCTTCCAATCAGCCCCACCCTCCATGGCCCCTGAGTCTCATGTGACTGGGTAATCACTGGAGTGGTCCCTGTGCGCTCATGTGCTCTCTCGCAGTGCTTCTAGACTGCCCCTCTGGCTCCCCTTGCTCTGGAACCATATGAGTCTGGGTCCCCAGGGTTTCACCAGAAACCGGGGTTTAGTGGAGTTAGAAATGGCACAATTGGGAGGGTCTGTCTCCTGCCCACTCATGAAAGCCAGTGGCACAATCAGCAGTCTGTCCCCTGCGCACAGGGCCATGGGAGCCACCAGACTTCCAATCTTTTGCAACTCCCCTAAATATCCATGCACTTCTCCCTTTTCACAGTCCAAACTCCCCCCGTATGAGTTTCTGCTGAATCTGGGGTTTAGTGTCATAGGATAAGGGGTTCAATGTGGTTGGGAGTCTCCATTTCCCTCCCGCCAGAGAAAGCCAGCCAGGTTCTCAGGTACCCGCTTTCTGCACACGCGCGTCTCTGTACCTCAGCTTTTTGCAGCTCCTCTGGGTCTCTGTGAGTCCCTCTCTTTCCTTCTACTTGTAGAATTTCCACTCAGCCAGCTTTCCTGTGGTTTTGGATGATGTCCGTTCTGTCTTTTAGTTGTAGTTTTGAAATTGTTGTGTGAGGCAGCAGTGTAGGTGTTTACCGATGCCGCCATCTTGTATTCTCCCTGTCTGATTTCTTAACTTGTGATTGCATATAAACATCAACTGCTCAAATTGTCCTTGGATCTCATGTTATTATAGTGCCACCCTATATGCACATAATTAAATTAGTTTATCTCCTGTTAATCTATTTTATGTTAATTTGAGTATTAAACCAGCCAAAGAACCTAGAAGAAAATACCCCCACCCCCACCCATGTTACCAAAATGTAAAACAGATTCTATTCATTCATTACAGTAACAATAGAGGCCCGGTGCACAAAATTTGTGCATGGGGGCGGGGTGTCCCTCAGCCCTGCCTGCTCCCTCTCCAATCTGGCAACCCTCTAGGGACATCCCTTTCATAATCCAGGACTGCTGGCTCTCAATCACTCATTTGCCTGCCTGTCTGCCTGCCTGATTGCCCCTAACTGATTCTGCCTTCTAGCCTGATCACCCCTAACCATTCCTCTGCCAACCTGATCGACACCTAACTGCCTTCTCCTGCTAGCCTGTTCTCTCCCAACAGCCTTTCCCTGCAGGCCTGGTACCCCCAACAGCCCTTCCCTGCAGGTCTGGTACCCCCAACTGCCCTCCTCTGCAAGCCTGGTTGCCCCCAACTGTCCTCCCCTGTCAGCATGGTCCCCCCAACTGCTCTCCCTTGCATGCCTGGTCCCTCCCAACTGCCCTGCCCTGCCGGTCATCTTGTGGTGGCCATCTTTGACCACATGGGGATGGCCATCTTGTATGTTGGAGTGATGGTCAATTTGCATATCACCTCTTTATTATGTAGGATATATTATGCCTACATTGAGCCACATTTTCTATTATTTCAAGAGGATGGTAATAGAAGGGGATGGGGAACAAATACCTTACATTCAAAAATCATACAGTGTATTAAGGAAGACATGAGACTAAATAATATCATTGTTATAATAATAGTAAACAAAAATAAAATGACCATCTGGAGCAGTGGTTCTCAACCTTTCTAATGCCATAACTCTTTAATACAGTTCCTCATTTTGTAGTGACCCCCAACCATAAAATTATTTTCATTGCTACTTTATAACTGTAATTTTGCTACTGTTATAATCATAATGTAAATATCTGTTTTCCAATGGTCTTAATCAACTCTGCTAGTGGTTCTTAACCTGTGGGTCACAAACCACAGGTTGAGAACCACTGCTGTAGAGCCTAAGGGAAGAGAGATGTAAGATCAGCTTCAATCCACCTATAATGTGATTTTCCTGAAAAGGTCATGGCTGACTTCACAGAAAACATGGTGTTTAGATTGAGTCTTGAAAGATGGAAAACAATTTAGCCAGGCAAATGATAGAGGAGTATCATAAGGAGAAGAAGCTACAAGTCGCAAGGAATATAAAAGGAATGACAAATATTTCTAGTGATACCTTGGGAGCTCATAATTTGCTGCATATGGTAAATTACATAGTGGAACATTAAGGGGTGGGCAGAGACCATTAAGGTCACTTGGAGGCCTGGGTGGAAAGACTGCCATGTATATCTTAGCTAATGGCATGCTTTTAAAGGATTTAAATTGCTGAATCAGACTTTCTTTACAGAAAAACCATCCTGGCAGAGGTATGTAAAGTAGCACTGGGATGAGGGGCAGAATTTGTAAAGAGAGAGTGGATGAACACCGGTGACAGCAGTCATTAATGGGTAATGATTTGTACAGGCCTGGGGAATGCATATGTACCATAGAAGAATGAGCAGGACTTGGTGAGGACCAACAAAATTAAGTAACTTGCTCAAGGCCATGTACTCAATTACTAGCAGAGATGTATCTAGAATTAAGTTTCTTGACTCCTAGCTCGTTCTTTTTTATATACCCTATATAATTTCTTATTGTTTGATTCAAATGGAGATTTAAAATTGCCTATTACTGTTGATGACTTCCCCTCAAAACCTTCCATTTTTTTGCTTTTGAACAAACACATTTGAGCTAAACACATTGTTATAGGTTTCCTTTTAACAAAAGTATTATTGTAATTAAACTCAATGATTATTTTTTGACATACAGATAAATGCAGTTTGCTAATATCAATATTAAATTTTGCCTCCAGTTACCAGCTAAGCCAATGCTTTGTTGTATGGCAGAAATACAAGAAAAAGAGAGAGAGTTTGTGTGTTATAATTTTACCAATTAAATTATTTTAAGAAATAAATTTTCCTGTGAATATAACCTTCTCGTCTATATATTTTTTTTCTTAATCCTAACCCTAAGATGTTTTTCTATTGATATTTAGAGAGTGGAAGGGAGAAAAAGAGGGAAAGAGAGAGAGAGAAACATCCATGTGAGAGAGACATATCCATAGATTGGTTGCCTCCCACACTTACCCCAACCAGGGATCGGCCTGCAACCTAGGTAACTACATGCCTTTGACAAGAACAAACCTGGAATCCTCCAGTCAGCAAGCTGAAACTCTATCCACTGAGCCAAACTGGCTAGGGCTCAGTCTATTTTTTAAAAAATAGGTTATTGTTCCTATATTTCATCATAGGCCGACCAAACTGCTATTGTGTAACTATAGATATCTAGATATATCATTGAGTGCCATTTGCTTGTGACATGTCTTCTTTGCTCCGATACCAAAATAACTTTTGATGAGTAAAGGGCATTTTATTGCTGTAATGTGAAAGCTCAAAAAAAACTGCAAGAATCTAAAGCCTACTATTTATTAATTTTTCTGTCTTTCTCTTTGGAAAACAACATTATATTCTGGTCTATTTACTAAATCAGAATAATTGTTTTCACTTTACATGATAAATTGGCATGTCTATGTTTGATAAGTGAAAACAAGTGAATAACTGAATGAAATTATTCTATTGAATGAGAGATGGGCATATTTTTCAGTTTAAGTAGAAACACTATTGGTTTCTAGAAGAAACCAATATAAAACTAGAATACTAAAAAGGAAAGAAAGCTGTACTCAAGATATTTTATATGATGCATTTTTCCTTATTTACCAACATATTTATTATATATTACTTCATTAAACAAAAACTTTTCAGCAGCTTCTACTCTGTGCAGAGTTCTGTGCCATACACTGTAGCTAAATAATACATCCAGTGCCAATCTTCACAGAGCCCACAGTTGGAAAAATATAGCCAAGAAAACAGACAGTTGCAGTAGCATTTGATAATGACGTAATAGGGGTATTGTGCAAATATTGCTTTACAAAGATTCTAATGGTGATACAGAAATAAAATTGAAACAGACAAGACTCTAGGCTACAATGGGCAATGATCTCTATTCTCTGTTCAAGCCATGAGTAAGGTTTAATTTTCCTGCCATGCTTTTTAAACTTGGGTCTTTTAAAACTCAGTGTTTGACTCTTAGAGATCCGCCCCATCCTCTGTAAAGAGAATAAATCAGTCCACCAAATAATAAAGGGTCCAGTGATTAAAGTTGAGTTGTGCAGTTTCGGTTGTACTGGGTGAATAATTGTTCCTTGTTGTTATTGCAACGCAGCACTAACCCTGGCTTGTGAAGCTGGCTGAAGGCACAGCCTCATTAGTTACCTCTGATAGTTATAAATTGAGAGTAACGGGATAGGTAGTCTTCTCAAAATCACACTTTGTAGAATCATCAAATTACTACCTGAAATGACAATGGAGATACATTCTTTTTTCATTAAGTATCTGTATCTCCAGGAGGCCTTATGAAAATATAAGCATAGGCTCTCTGAGCGATAATTTGTCCATTCTATGCTATTAGTTATCCATCACCTTGAGGAAAAAAGAGATGCGGGGAAAGCCAAGTTCAAGGGACTAGGTATTAGATATTACATCTGAGAACACCTGATCTGGGGACCAAAGTAACTCTGCCAGAATTCTCTAGAAAAAAAAATGTATACTCTTCTGTGCTAAATGAAGCAATGATTTTTTTAAGGAACCAGATTAGGATTTAGAAACCTAATTTTAATCTTGTGCTCTGCCACCATCTAGCCAACTAGTCTAGGTTATGTATGTCGTTGCTTCATTTGGGCTTCATTTTCTTAACCAGAAAATGAAGAAATATCACCAGTGAACTTTTAAGGCCCTTCTAGCTCTGAGTTTTGAATATTATGAACATTATCATTAAGAAACAGGAGAGTAATGAGCTGTTGAAAATGGAGAAATGATCTAAGAACTGTGGCAAAGATAAGCTTGGATAATTTAAATTAGGCCTAGGACCAGCCCCTCATTCGAGGTGATTACTTCATCATTTTTAACAATTCTACTAAATTGTGTTGGTTGTTTTTGTTTTTTTTTACTTTATTGTATTTTATAGTGATCCTTTAAAAACAGTAGGTTAAAATAAATATTTAATTAAGTAAAATCAGTGTGGCCAACTCATTTTTAATTTAGTAAAAATTTCTGCTCTTCTGTTTTCATTCCATTGGATTTTAGACCCATAACAGTAACTACAGACTTGTTTAATCTTAAATGTTTCTTTAAGCTAATGCTGTTACATCACTTAAAGCTCAGACCATAGGAGAAAAACTGAATAATGCCTATTTAAAAGCAAAAAAAAGCAAAGCAGAAGAACATTATGGAAGTTTTAAGATTATTACCAACTCCCAGAACTGGTTTGTCTTCATTTTGTAAATCTTCTTTTTACATTCAATTTAACGCATTTAGGAGTAAATTATTCAGGAAGTCGATAAAGATTCATTGCTTAACTACAGGAAAGTCTAAAAGAGCAGTGAGCAGCAGCTGTGTAGATTTGCTGCTCATTTACTGCACATATAGGGCATAATAGATTTCCAGCAATTTGGACAATGCAACATTATCTGTGTTGATTGTAGATATTACAGAAGATACATGCTCTTAAAAAGTGCTTTAAAATGGAACAACTACATGACGGGTAAGGAGACAGTCTCAATTTAGTAGCAAAGTTTTCTTTAGACCTCAACATTCAAGTGGGAAACAGGAGTTGGAAACATCTTTGTCAAGAAGGAGGACTGTGTTCCGAATTGGCAGGAACCAATGACACATTTTTCAAATGAAATATACCACCTTCATCTCCACAGATAGTAACTATGGAAGCAACCAGATGTTGTGCATACCAAATTGACAGCCTGGGTTGATTTGGACTCAGAATTAACTACGCTGTCTGGCAAGAGGGTGAATGTGGGGGAAATGTTGACATAAAGAAGTGGAAAGAATTTCATGTTGCCAGAGAATGGGTAATAATTAACAGAGATGAAAATCTAGCTTAATATTTAAATTCCATCACCCTACATGCATGCACACTTAAAAATAGTTAAGTGATGTAAGATGACTTTTACATTCTAGGGCCAACTGGGGTTACTACAATGTACAATTCAATTTGAACCAAACTATAAACAATTGACAACGAAATCAGCAAGGCTAAAGTGTTCTTGAATATTTTACAAATGGAGTTCTACAGGGTTCTGATACTTCCGTGCAGATAATAACTGGTGGACAGCTGCCAAGCATTTATGAGTGCTAAGTTTCACAACTCAGTAAGGCAGGTACTGTTATTATTTCATCTTACCGATAAGAACACTGAGGCAGAGATGAAAGACAATGATAAAAAATGTACAGCTAGGAAGCGACAGAGTTGAGATTTGAACCCAAGTAGATTTGCTTCAGATAATAACTTACAGCTTCTTCCAATAAGGCCTTTGATTTTATTTATTTCACAAGCCTCCGACAAATACCTTTAAATTACAGGTATTACAGCTGGTGCCACAGAGGTACACGGATAAATATCATCTAGCTCTTGCTCTTGGGTTTCTCCCAACAATGACAGCAATGGAAGAGCAATACCTTACAATTATGTCTTCCTGTAGCAAATGCTCCTGCTAGTTTGCCCTTTATCGCCTCAACCCAACTCTGAGTTCATCTTTAGCTGCTATGGGGAGTACACATTTGCATTTAGACAGCTGCCTGAGACACACAAACCCTGATATTACTGCCACAGCAATAAATAATTCAAGGAAGGAAATATGTCTTCCTGGTTCCTAAGCCAAATCTCTCTCACTTCTGACACAATCATTTTATGTTGATTTGCTCTTTCTACAGCCTTATTTAATTAATTGAAAACCACAATTTGACTGACAGAAAGCTTTCTCCATGAAATAACCTAAAGTTTGGGCATAGTCTACTGGGGGGGGGGAGAAAGTAGTGGGGACATGGCCCTACTTAAATATATTTTACAGGGTGGAGGGGAACAAGAAGTACTAGAGTTCCTGCTGGGATACACCCACAGCTCACACGTTAGCCCCATGATTGCTTACAGAAGCCAGGAGACTCCTGGATCCAAGGAATTGGTTAATCAGGACAAAAACTGCAGCAAGCATATCAGCAGTTTCAGTGGTTCCCCTGGCTCTGAACTCCATGGGGCAATATGATGGGCTCGGATGGATGGTCCTGCAGCTGAGAAACTCCGAGCTTTAAAAATACCTGCCATTCTCATAGCAAGCAGCAAGCAAGCCTGTTCTCTGTCCGGAGAGACCGCATTATGCAGGGCCACATGATGCATCTCTGTGAGGCATTATCTCACTTTGGAGAATCGTTAGCCCCAGAAACAATCCAGATCTGAGGCCAGGGGGAAAGGATGGGCAGGATCTGATGATCGCTCTGGCAAACTTAACAAGGCAGGTAGAAACAAGAAGCCCATAGCAGACTGCATCCCAATATTTCAGGGCTCATTATATCAGAAACAGAATTTTGTGTGTAAGTGTAGGGTACATGCAAAATTTTAAACAAAAATCTTAGAAAATTTTAAGCAACCTCATGGTGTGTTGGTAATTGCCGGAATATACATATCTATTTCTCTCTCCCTCTCCCTCTCTTTCTCTTTCTCTTCCCCCCACCCTAAAAAAGAGAGTGGTTTTTTTTTTAAGTTTTATGAAATCACAAATGGAGAGGGTAGGGAGAGAGATGCTTTTACTTGATCCTATATTGGATCTACTATAATCCATGCAGACATCTTTCAAGAAGCCTCATTTCCTGCATGTCATTCTTGTGGGCAGGGGATATTTTGTGTTGGGTGGGAGAAGGATCGGGTTATGAATTCTGTGGTGGCTGCTGTGCTCACACTCTGAAAAAGCAGGCTCATGCTTCTTTTCTTGCCGGCTCCCTCCTTCTCCATGACGAGAAGAAAGTCAATTAACTTCCCTAGGCCTGTACAAAGAGGATAACACTACTTGGTCACACACTTCTGAATAGTGTTGTAAGAAAAAACAAGATAATGTTTCTAATACGTTTGCAGAAAGTTCAAAAGAAGCACAGTACAATGCATTCTTAAAGGTGAAAAATGGTCTCATTCAAACTCTTTGACAGGGCTAGGCTAAGAGAGAAAGGGGATTTTTAACACTTTGTTAAACATAATCTGCTTCTGAGCATATGTCATAAATATACTCCAGACCAGATGTAGCTCCTCAAATCATATTCAACTTCACCATATCCATAATATAGTACCACTTAACCGAGCAAGAGCACAACATTTCTATTCGTAGATGAGAAAGAGGTTTCTTATTTATCTCATCAGTATAAGAGAGAACGAAAAACAAAGCAGTTTAATCAGTATGCTTATAACTGTTCAGTCAGTCATTCTACCTCTCATTTGACGAGAATAGTTCTTAATCACTGACTGTGTACCAGGGATAAGGCCAGGTGCTGAGCTCACATATTAGACAAGAAATGGATGCTTTTTAGCATAAAACCCCTGAATGTCTTAATGCAAGTAAATATTAGCAGCCTGCATTTAAGTATTTATTCTGTGGTACTCTGTGTACTTGTGAGGAGCCAAATCCTCTATGTGTGATAATCCAGAGTCTATTTGAGAGCTGATTAAAGATATGCAAAAATGAAATCTCAGAAAAACTCCTGTCCAAGGAAGAATACTAAACAGCATAGAGAACAGATATCTGTAAAAAACAAATGTCGCCGAAACCAGTTTGGCTCAGTGGATAGAGCATAGGCCTGCAGACTGAAAGGTCCCAGGTTCTATTCCAGTCAAGGGCATGTACCTTGGTTGCAGGCACATCCCCAGTAGGGAGCATTCAGGAGCAGCTGATCGATGTTTCTCTCTCATTGATGTTTCTGACTCTCTATCCCTCTCATTTCCTCTCTGTAAAAAATCAATAAACTATATATTTTTAAAAATGCCCAGGACATAATACATAGACTATGTGAGGGATGTGTTTTCTCAAATCTCCTCAACAGACACTGACATCATCATAGCAAATGTTGGCATGTATATAGATCTGTGATACTCAAAAAATGGCACAGAGATAGGCAACATCAGCATCATCTGAGATCCTGTTAGCAGTGCAAATTCTGGAGCCTCAGCCCAAAGAACTATTAGACTACCAAAATCTGTATTAATATACTCTCTGGTGCTCTCAAATTTGCTAAATTTTGATTAAAATTTTCCTCCTCAATTCCAATAAAATGGTAATTATTTAGACTGTTGATCTGCCTTTAGTGTAAATCCACATCAATGAACTGTGTCACATAAGACAAAGACAAATATAAAATAGCTAATGGAGTGAATTTAGTGGTTTATAAGTAACATGCTCCAGTGCGACTTCACACATGGTCCATGGCAAGTTAGTACAGAATCCTGGCAGCCACAGTGAGTGGCCCAGAGCATGGAGCTCGAGCCCAGCACTTGTGGTAGACGACAGCCTACACTTGCAGTAAAATTCCTCATATGCATGCAGCCACCTGTTTCAGATTTCTTACTTAAATCCCCAAGTTAAGACAATTTTTAAAAGGATTTTTTCAAACATGCCAGACAATACAATATTTTAATGTGTATTTACTTCAAAATTATGTCCGTAATTCATGCCCCTGCCTTGAAATCATAAATATGCCTCTAATTGGAATTTGAAGACAATACCTTTGCAACAAGATGTTCCATTTATCCCTTTGTCTGATAGCTCACGTTAATTATTTAATCAAGCAAATTCTAAGAAGGGTAATATGAAAGTACGGCAAATTCTAAGAAGAGTAAAAAATGAAAGCTGAACAGTTAAGGAATTGAGAATGCCCTGGCAGCTATTGCTTCATCAATGAACAATGACAAGGAAGCCTGTGGGTCTGATTTGCAGGATTCTCTTCTCTTTGCTGCCAGCCGAGCCTCTGGGTTGGCACACGAGCCAAAAGACCTCATTGGAGAATGTCTCACTGGGGGTTGCACCTGGCGCCTTGACCTCAGACATTTGGTTAAAAGGGGCAGAGGATGCCTAGCAAGTGCCACTGTGGTTGCAAGGGCCCTTTAGCAAATGAAGATCATTCTCTTCCTCAATATTCTTCACAAAAATGGGTGACAATTCCTATAAAAAAAAAAAAGGATCCGTTTTGAGGTGGAAAAATACACATAGCCGAAACCAGTTTGGCTCAGTGGAGAGAGCGTCGGCCTGCAGATGAAAGGTCCAGGGTTCAATTCCGGTTGGGGGCATGTACATTGGTTGCGGACAAATCCCCAGTGGGGGAGTGGGGGGCGTGCAAGAGGCAGCTGATCGATGTCTCTCTCTCATCGATGTTTCCAACTTTCTATCCCTCTCCCTTTCTCTCTGTGAAAAATCAATAAAAATATATTTTAAAAAAATACACATAAATATATTTTACTTTATAGAATGGCAGTCAGTCTGCGTAAGTCGGGTAAATCTACTTTTATGAATGAAATCATGCCCCGTGACTTCCCTGTGAGACCAGAAATGACATCCCACACAAGAAGAAGGCGTTATGACGCTGCAGACGCACACAAAAGTACATTAGTCACAGGGGCGTGGAATTAACAGGACAGATAGGGAGTCAAAGGGCCACAGTTAGGTGCTAACACATTGCGGACCAGTAGTTTTATCGCTGGCTTTACCCAGAGGCCAGATAATTTTCTACTGAACGAGTACAAAAAAAAAAAAAAAGTTTTACATAAACGCTAAAGGCACACCTTAAAGTTAAATACCCATTGCATTTTGAAATTATTTATTACATGTTCTTACACGCTAATACCTTTTTAAAGTATGAGACTTTGTAAAACACTGTGTAATATGAAAACAGGAGAATTCTCGTGATCCATCCGCAATGTGACAAGCTATATGGCTCTGGGTAAGACTTAAATTACCTGAGTTTATAGTATTCTCAATATGGTAAGTAAAAGGTGAGTGATTCTGGATTTTTTCTCCATCTTCTAAATATTTTACATTTACCTAAAACACCCATTTCTCAATTATAGTTTTTTTAAAGAAACTCAATACTCAAATATAAATATTAACAATAAGTCAACTGATTCAGAGAATGCAAAAAAAAATATTTCCTATAGTTTCAGAATATTTTATAGTTGCTATAGATATAGCGGAGAGAAAAAAATGCCTACCCTAGGGACAGACATTCAGTACACTGCAAGAGAAAGAAATGTCTCTACAGAGAGCTACCGTAGACCCCTCTTTCTCACTAGCTTTCTCTTTGTACAGGCATCACGCACAGACCTAGAGGAATGCAGCTGCTGCTCTTAGTGTTAAGGAGCTCCTGGCAATGCATCTGCAGTGAGATTCATCATCCCCTTTAAAAAACCAGGATAACAGATCTGCACTCCTGATAAAGCAACGCATCCCGCAGGGAGGAGTTCAATTGCAGGAAACATGGACAAATTTTCATCATTCAACAGATATTTTATTTCTTAATGTAGTTTCATTGATTTCAGAGAGGCCAGGAGAAGGAGAGAGAATAGAAACATCAACGAAGAGAGGGAATCATTGATCAGCTACCTCCTGCATGCCCCACACTGGAGATGGAAACCCCCAAAACTGGGCATATGCTCTGAGGAGGAATTGAACCTTGACTCTTGGTTCATAGGTTGATGCTCAACTGCTGAGCTATGCCAGCTGGGCTCAACAAATATTTTATTTTATTTTATTTTTTATTTATTCATTATTATTATTATTTCCTCCTATTGCCCTCCCCAACCCCCAGTACATGCCCTCATCAGTCCCCCCCACCAAGCCCTCACCTTCCCCCATTGCCCTGTATCCACTGGCTATGCCTACACACACATGCATACAAGTCCTTCCATTGATCTCCTATAGGCCCCTCCTCCCCAACTTCCCCCGCCTTCCCACTGTAGCATGACAGTCTGTTCATTGCTCCTTTGCCTCTGCATCTGCTTCCCACCCCCTCCACCCCTGTTTCTTGTCTTTAAAAACATCTTGCCCCTGTAGGCTAGAAATAAACCCACCAGAGCAAAAGAAAAATGATTGAGTCCCAATTTCAATGTCCGATAGCTTTGAGTCCCAGTTTCAGTGTCAGACAGTTCCTTATGTGTACATGTCATCAATGGCATCTAGATACTGGACAAATGGTGGCGATGCCAGTCCGACCCTCTCTGGTTTAGTCCTGAGCATCCTGTAGCGATGCTCAGCTGCTGACTGCTCGCATGACAAGGCGTCATCATCGTCTTCCATCTCTGGACTGTTTCTCCTCTTGCCTCCATGTTGGCGCAGACCTGTCAGTTCCCCTCTGTTGCAGGGGTCCACTTGGTCCTGGAGTTGTTTTTGCTTTTGGTGGCGGGTATGCAGGGTCTGCGAGAATGCAGGGTCCACAGGTCTGCGGGACTCTGGCCGGAGTGGCTGTTGGGTCACAGGGCAACTCCAATGCCTGTCTAGCTGGCGGTGTTGGTGAATTCCCAAAGAAAGATCCTATTTCCCTTCAAGATGGCATGGGCTCCGCGCCCGAGTTCCACAGTCTGGGGAGTGAAAGCCGCGATAGCAGTCTCTCCCCATCCAAGAGAGCCTGGACTGCCAGCCCCCACTGCTCCTGTGATATTCAACTGTCCCTCAGTCACTCACACACACACCACACCCACCCACACACTCTCTTTTTGTCCCTTCACTCACTTCCTCTCTCTCACCTCTGTCCTGTCAGCTGCCATCATCCCTAGAACTCTCCTCAACAAATATTTCAAAGCACCCATTTGCCAGGCAAAAATGCTGCGTTCTTTGGAAGTAGAGAACAAGGCAATTCTTTTCCTCAGGAAGCGTTCTATGCTTTGGGTAAACAGACAAGCAAGTACACTAAAGGGGACCCCAGTATGCCTTTTCTCTGGAAGACTGAGGATGGACAGCAGAGAGGATAAGGCACATGGGCCCCTGACTTTCTATTTGTGTAAAGCATCACACAATAGGTGGCTGAGGAAGTAGAGGCAGAAGAAGCAGAAGAGAAAAAATGTTGGTCCAAACATTGCAAAGAACTGGAGAGTTTTAACTTTTTTTTTCATAAAGAAAACCTGTATCATATTATTGAATAAAATACATTTTTAAAAAATCTAATGGAATGCCCTCATTTTATAAATGTCTCCCAGAGAGTGGCCATGACTTTTTCCTGGCTTCACAGGGAGTTATTGAGAGCATTTCAATCTCTAGGCATGCTTCACCCCTACGTTCTCTTTATCGTTTTGTTTTTATTTGAAAGAAAGAAGAAAAAGGATGGAGTCCCTAAAGGACCAAAGCAAAACCTGTTTATTCTTATCAACATCAATGTACAAACAGCCCATTATTTCATAATAGATATAAAAATCTACAAAGTTATTAGAAGTATTTGAATTGTAAAAGACAGTTGTACAAATATTCTACTTTTGAAAATAGTAATTAATCATCTATGTCTGAGCCATCAATTACACAGTGAATCCAAGCAAAGCTTTAGTTCAATTAAATGGTATATCAACAAGGTAAATTCATAACCTCATAGACTGATCACAGTACTTACTTCCAAAAACAAGATCCTGGACAGTTGTTTAAAGTGTACACAACCCTAGTTCAAGAAATTTACATAAAATAATGGGAACCTGCATCAAACCCCCAGGAGCTCATAATTTCTTTATTTTGTGCATTGTTCTTTATAGATGATTTTTGAGATAGCCATCTGACAATATGGAAAGCTGTGGTTTCATGACGACTTGTGAATCAGTGAGAGAATGAAAATTTGTTCATCACAGTGGACAAAATAAAATGTAGCATCCTATTCAGTTTCCAATAGCGATGATAGCCCTTAAAATAATTTCACTTATTTACTCAAACCATAATCACAAATATAAAATGGCCACTCTTAGTTATCTATACAAATGGAGGTAGATAAATGAAAATGGTAGATAATTTAGAAGTAATTTAAATTAGATGTTTGCATTTTTCAAATTATATGTATATGTTGCTAGAGCAAATGTTCTTTCAATTGACTTAAGTAATGATATCTGTTCAGAAAATAGATTGAGTTTTCTTCTATTGATCTACACTTAATTCATCAATATCGCATATGCCTTGTGGGAAAGAGGAAACAGATATTTGGACAATTGATGTCACTACTGTGTTTAAATATAAATGAACTGACTAAAAGACACTTACTTCCCTGAAAAAGAAACAGAGTTCACATGAGATGCATTGTAATTGGTGAATTTACATGTGAAGCTGGAATCCATGAATTAATATTAATAGAATCCTAATTAAATGCATTCATCTTTTCATTCAGGCATTCTTTCAACTCTCATGTATCAATAACATATTTTATGTCACTGTGCCAGGTATGCAGTATCAAATCGGGAACTATCTCATGTTTTCTGGTGGACTTTTGCCACCAGAAAGTATAAAATGGAGAACATGCATGTGAAGCACTTTTCTTTGGTTAGTAATTTATACGAGGTGGTCCTCGTGCCCTCATGCAATGTCTTCATGTCATCACAAGATGGCCACCCTCACGATGTCACAAGATAGCTACCACAGGATGGCCTGCAGGGAAGGGCAGTTGTGGGCAATCAGGCTGGCAGGGAGGACAGTTGGGTGAGACCAGGCCAGCACAGGAGGGCAGTTGGGGGTGATCGGGCTGGCAGGAGAAGGCAGTTGGGGGCGATTGGGCTGGCAGGGGAGCAGTTAGAGGGAAATCAGGCTGGCAGGCAGAAGCAATTAGGAGCAATCAGACAGGCAGGCAGGCAGGCAAGCAGGCAAGTGGTGAGGAGCCAGCAGACCCAGATTATAAGAAGCATGTCTGACTGCTAGTTTAGGCCCAATTCCAGAGACATTCCCCAAGGGATCCTAGATTGGAGAGGGTTCAGGCTGGACTGAAGGACACCTCCCCTCCCCACTCCATGCATGCATTTCGTGCACCAGGCTTCTAGTCTATATATATATATATATAAAAGCCTAGGTGACCAGACAACTGGATGACCAGATGACCAGCAGGTAGCTATGATGCGCACTGACCACCAGGGTGCAGACACTCAACACAGAAGCTGTCCCCCTGGTGGTCAGTGCACTCCCACAGTGGGAGCACTGCTCAGCTCACAAACAGGCACCAGATGCTGGGCTAATGGCTGGTGAGCACAGCTGTGGCAGTGCGAGTCTCTCCCGCGAACGCTCCCCCTGCTCACACCAAGTGGCAACAGGCACAGAGGGACCAGGATGAGTGGGAGTGGCACGATGCCCAGCCTGGTGCTCTTTCCTGGTTACTTGCTGTTTCTTGCACCACTTCATGCTGTGCAGAATCGATGGACAGTGGGCTGAAGCCCAACAAGCTGCCAGGGCGGTCCACTGATCCTGCAGGCCAGGCTGAGGGACCCCACCAGTGCATGTATCCGTGCACCAGACCTCTAGTATAAAAGATTTATCTCCCAAAGCAATGGTTGAAATCTGGTCTTGCCGAACCCGGTTTGGCTCAGTGGATAGAGTGTCGGCCTGCGGACTGAAAGGTCCCAGGTTCAATTCCTGTCAAGGGCATGTACCTTGGTTGCAGGCATATCCCCAGTAGGGGGCGTGCAGGAGGCGGCTGATCGATGTCTCTCTCATCGATGTTTCTAGCTTTCTATCCCTCTCCCTTCCTCTCTGTAAACCATTAAGAAAATATATTAAAAAGGAAAAAAAAAAGAAATCTGGTCTTTTGTGCCATGAGACTACTAAAATCCACCCACATTGTGGTTTATTCTCATGCACCTGAAGAGCGACATTATCTATGCTTTGTTTTCCCTTTAGTTAAGTGAACAATACGGATCAGAGACAGCCCATTACTACACGCTGCCAAGTTATACCAGAGAACCCAGGGGAAGATAACTCTCTGGGAAGAGTGGAGAAGCATGTTTGTAAGTTTGGGTTTGAAAATTATTCACAGTTTATCACAGCTCACAGGGTATGTGAAGTGAGCAGAAAGAATTCACAAATATAGACACAAACGTACTCCTCATGTTCTAACTTAACACATTGCAGGCACCAGATACATACAGAAAAAAAAGACACAGAAATCATTATAGATGCTCCCAGTGCAACAGTAATTATCACACTCAGGAAAATGCCAATGGTTATGATGGCAAAGTGAAGTTACCCCCCCTTCCCACTTTATATCAAATAACATTCAATGACTATAAAGAACCTCAAATATTCTAAATCAATGGAGAAATATCCACAAATGCAGAGAACCAAGCAGAGAATTTATGGCATCACCTGTCAATAGTAAACTGCTAAGCAGAGGTTTTTTTTAATAGAAATTAGCTAACTGATATTTGATAGTTGTATATTTAGTGCAGTCTGCTTGGAAAAAATGTTGAATGAGCTAATTGGATTGAATATGTTTTTAATATATTTTATTGATTTCAGAGAGAAAGGAAGAGAGAGAGAAAGAGAGAAATATCAACTATGAGAGAGAATCATTGATCACAGTGGTTCTCAACCTGTGGGTCACGAACCCTTTGGGGATCAAATGACCCTTTCACAGGGGTCGCCTAAGACCATCGGAAAATGCAGATATTTACATCACAATGCATAACAGTAGCAAAATTTCATGGTTGGGGGTCACCACCACATGAGGAACTGTATGCAAGGGTCACGGCCTTAGGAAGGTTGAGAACCACTGATTGATCAGCTGCCTTATATACACCCCACACTAAGGATTGAGCCTGCAGCCTGGGCATGTGCCCTGACCAGGATCCAACAATGACCTCCTAGTTCATAGGTCAACACTCAATTACTGAGGCATGAAGGCCAGGCTGGATTGAAACTTTAGGAGTTTTTTGGGTCACCGGAAGTGAAGAGGATTGAAATAATAAAGCTATACTGTAGTTGTTAATCATAGGTGGCTACAAAGAAATAGCCCTCAAAAAGGGGGGAGAGGAAGGAGGTGACAGAGGGAAAACATCATGTTTAAGAAAGAATAACTTCTTATTCACCATGAAACTTATTTTCTGATAAATATCTTGCCTTTTCCTCTGTTTGTTTGTTTCTGGCTAAAAGTATACTATGTTCTGACAAAACTCTATCCTACTGAAATTAATGGTGCAAGTCATTTAATAATTTTAAAAGGTCATTTAATTTGCACAAATTGATTAGCATAAATACAAGATAATAACAAACTCTGAAATGTGTACACATGCCATCTTTATAATTTTTAAAAATGTGACCAATTTACAAAACTGTTATTTGTTTTTACTTTTACGCAAAGAAACTTTCAAATGCCAAATTATTCATTTTGATTTGCATTCCAGATTAGCAGTCTCAGATTCTAAACCATACATACAAACAATTTAAGTGTACGTTACATACACCATTTCCTATGATAATCACCGGGGGAGGCAAAATGTCGACACTAAATAAAGCTACCCAAACGCTTGGCAATTCTTCTCTTGAAGAAAATGCAAATGAGCATGTGAGTCACCTTAATTTTAGTGCTTGTAAATAGTCACTACAGTACTTTCTCCTGAAATAGAAGTAAAAAAGAATGATGTCACTCACCAAAATAATGTGCACTCAAAATAGCAATAACCTTATAAATATTGGTGGGGAGGAAAATGATAAATGTTTTATACCTTCCTTGGGATAGATGTTATTGTAGCTGACCTTCGAAATTGATTTAGTCTACTTTATGATTAATCTCTATTTACCGAAAGTATCGTTCCTTTAAAGTAAAAAGGACATAAGTAATTAGATTCCATCCTCGAAACTTCCAACTAAAAACTTATCTTTGGAAAAATTTGACTCTACATTAAGAACCCAGTATGTTTAAATAATTCAATAATGTACAAGTGAATATCTGTCCAGAAGAAGAGATAATTATATTGCACCAATCAATAATTTGCCTTACATGATATTAAAACCTTTTAATATAATAGCATTAAGCCACTAAAGCTAAGTTCTAGACTAAAAAGTAAATAATTCAACTTTGCCTTGGCATTTATCTTGGCTATTCTTGGTGGTAACTTTATCTTATTGACAATGATTCAGATTCATTACATGGAAAAATGACATTTAAAGAGAAAAAATATATTTTTATATATTAAAAATATATATACTTATATACATAACTTTATAGATATGCACACAAAAAATGTTTTGAGTTGTCCTTTCATGTTCTTCCAAAAATGCACAAAAAAGAAATGTAGATAACTCTATTTATAACAACAATATTGTAATATGGAGATTTTTAAACTCTATATGCACATATACATGTGTGTATGTATATGTGAAATGCATATATATGTATGTGTATACGGTTAGTTTAAAATTCTCCATATAGCAATGTTGTCACTATAACTCTAATGGTGTATCTACCTACTACATCTTTATAACATACCTCTAAATAAGAGTGATTTTAACTATATCTACATGTGCATATCAACTAGATTAACTTATTATATTTGACCTGTCAGATACTTTGTGCTTTTAAATGACATCCCAGAGAGACCAATGAGTCTTGGAAAATCATAATATCAATGAGAAACTTAAAATTTTAAACTAAGTAGGTACTCATGGATCCTCATCCCAGGACTATTCTTTACTAAAGTCATTTATTCCAAATTTCACCACTTCTCACCAACTCCACCTCTGCGGACTCTATAAGCTACCACCATGCCTGGCTTTTGTGGCAGCCTCCTCATGTTATTTGCATCTGCTCTCACACCAAGATTGCCTATTTTCCACAAAGCACTCTTTGCACATTGCCTCTCAAAACCTAAAAATGCCAGTCCATACCACTGTCAAATCTGGACCCAGGCTGCTCCTCTGAGTCATCTTTTTCCACATTTCCTTTTTGCCCAATCTAATTTACCCCCACTCTCATCCTCCACACACATGTACTAGTACATGCACCCTCATACGTGAAGCACCATCGGATTCTCTCCAGTCATGCACGTCCCTCCCTGAACAGAGGCTTTCTTGCTCTGTATCTACAAAGTATCCTGTTCCGCCCACACTCCATTCCGTGTTCTTTTTCTGCCTTATCGTCTTTCATCTGGCTTTATTTTATCACTTATTGTAACCTAATATATTATTGATTTTCTGCCAGCCAACACTTGCATCAATGTAATCAGGAATTTGTTTTGTTCCCTGTTGTATATCTACTGTCTAGCACATTATAAGTGCTGAGTATGTATTTAACAAATGAAATAATTACTCCTTTTCAAATGTAGCAATGGTAGCCTAGGCTATAGGAGTCTCTACTTTTGTGATTTTGGTATGAAAAGCAGAAAAATGGAAATCAAAACCATCATTAATTGCTAAGAAATAAATATTAATATATTAGTGAATATCCTTCTAACCTTAATGTTTTCCTATGAAAATTCTGCCACAAATTGTGAATGTACTTTATAATTAAGTCCTTTTATTCTTTTCCTTTTTATTTATTTATTTATTTACTTACTTACTTATTTATTTTGCAGTGACTCAACTTTATTCTCTGACTATAAAGGTTGGAAAGCATTTTTTCAAGCCCCTATTAGGTACAGTCAGGTACAAGAAAAGACAATAATATGTTAATGCTAAACAGTAGTCCAAAAAGCTTTCATCACAATTGTATATATAACAAAATCCCCCAAAGACAAATGTTTCCTCTTATTTATTTTTACTTTTTTGTAATTTGGACCACCCTATTCAGATATGCTTGGAAAAAAAAAAACTTTGGATATTCAGTTTCTCTTCCTAAAGCTCCGTAGTGTGCAATTCAAAACTCTTAAGATTATATGTTATTTGGTTTTATTGTTTTAACTGAAAGGCACTTTTGATATAAAATTGAAATTCCTCTTTGACAAAAGTTTGCTTGTCAAAATGCTAAAAGATTTCATGTTACCCAATCCAGTGGGGCAAACTTTCACTCAATTCTACATTCTCAGGATTCGACAAAATGAAATATAAAAAGGAAACATAAAAAACAGAAGATGGTGAGAAGAGGAAATGATAAAATGCAATACTTTTTATCCTAAAGTATAAAAATCTTAAATGAATATGACACAGTAACGAAAAGCATGCACACTTAAAGCAGGAATTTACAATATCAGTTTTGCTCATTCTGTTCTCAAAATGCTCAGGGATTTTCAAATAACTTTTATTTTTAGACCAAAGTGTTTTCACATTCTTTTCAAATCGCCTAATGCTGACTGTGGCCAATTTTGTGGCTGCTTAAGCCACACACATTCACAGTCTTTGGGGCAAATGTGCCTTCTCTTTACATCTACCTCCACCCGCTCCAGCAGCTTTTGCTGGAGGCTGCAGTGCAGAGGTGATTTCTTTGAAGATTTAAAAAACGCACAAAAGCAGTAGAACATGAAAGTGTGACAACAGAATAAAGAAGAAAGGGAGAAAGAGTAAAAAAAGAACTATTTTTGTCTTTAAAAGGTCACCACAAAATCTGTATTAAAAGGTGATAGCAGTGGCAAATGGCCATAGAACTCCACAGGAAAAGGTCCCTCCGCTCCCCAGCGATCTCTACTCCCTTACTGGGAGCTTCATGGCTTCATATTAACATCATTTCTTTTTTTAGGGGGATTGGAGAGGCAATTTTATTTATTTCTTCCTGAAACATCATTATTATTCTATGAAGATTTATTAATCCTCATCCAAGAATATTTTTTCCATTGATTTTTAAAGACAGTGGAAGGAAGGGAAGAGAGAGAGAGAGAGAGAGAGAGAGAGAGAGAGAGAGAGAGAGAGAGAGAGAAGAGTTGATGTGAGAGAAACACATAGATTGCCTTCCACTCAACTAGCTGCAGGGTCAGGGATCAAATTTGCAACCTAGGTATGTTCCCTGGACCAGGAATTAAACCTGCAACCCTTTCTTGCCCCCCCCCCCCCCCCCCCCCGCCCTGAGCTCTAACCACTTAGCACACCAGCAAGGGCAATTTTTAGAGCAATTTTAATTTCAGGTAAAATGGAGGCAAAAGTGCAGAGATTTCCCATATATTGTCTGTGTCCATGCAGGTGTAGCCTGCTTCATTATTGACATCCTTACCAGAGTAATACATTTGTTAAAATTGATGAGCTTACATTGACACATCATAATTACTCAAAGTGCACAGTTTACATGAGGGCTCATTCTTGGAATGTACATTCTATGGGTTTGAGCAAATATATAATGACATGTATTCATCATTATGGTATCACTAGTGGCCTGGTGCATGGTTTCATGCACATTGAAAGGAAAATAATTAGAAGAAATATTTTAATATTGCTATTTGCCCTTTCCCTTCCACGATCACCATCTGCAGGGCAATCTGTGGGGCGATCGGGCCCCCACTCGCACCCACCTTGGCCTGGTGTCACGGGCTAACTTGCTCCACCATGCCACTGTGGTCCTGCTCTCATCAGCTGCCAGTTCCGTATAGCAGACGCCTGCCATGTTCCGCACCACCCCCTGATGGTCAGCGCATGTCATTGTAAGTGGTCGAACTCCGAGGGAACAATGTGCATGTTAGGCTTTTATTATATAGGATTTGGAGTATTTTAAAAATATCTAATGTATTCTTTCTATTCATCACTGCTGCCCACTGCCCAGCTCATGGTCATTTTTACTGTTTCCATAACTTTGTCTTTTTCAGGATCAGAGCCTTTTGGAAATCAGATCTCTCATTATTTTGTGGTCTGGGAACTTTTATGACACTGAAAGAGCCTGAATTATTGGATTCCAAATTTTTTAATCCCTGCTTGCAAATTCACAAATCTTTTCTAAGCTCGCATGTTTTCTGTAATACCTTGCCCATGGCAAGAAATAGTAGCCAATACACATTTTCAGTTTGCTTAGAACTACTGGCTCCAGGCGACAAGTGATCTGCTTTGCATGTTATTATAGGAAATGCTTTTACCAAATACGTATCTTTCACCAAATAACACAGACATTTTGCCAGCCTCTGATAATAGTTTCTGGGAAACTTACCACACCATACCTAAATATGCCACATATCTGAGGTTTCCCAGTACCAATTTCTGTATTAAAATAAATGTTAGCTGCAGAATTAGAAAACCCCATAATCTTAACATGATAAAGATATATTTTTCATTCACATTGTAAGCCCACACCCGTCTTCACAGGGCTGCTGCAATCACTTAGGGTCCTAAGTTCCTTCCATTTTGAAGGTCCATTATCCTCTAGAAAGTGGTCAACACACTTTTTCTATAAAAGGCCAGATGATAAATATTTTAGTCTTTGTGGGTCATATGGTCTCAGCCAAACTACTCCGCTCAGTTATTGCAGCCACAAACTAGCTTTAATGAATAGGGATGGGTCTATTCCAGTAAAATATTATGTACACAAGTGAGTAACCAGCTGGATTTGACCAATGGAATATACTTTGGCAATCATTACTCTAGGAGTTCAAAGACTTCTATTGAATCCTTTCTGTCTATCAGGCAAGGTAATAGACAGTGAATAGAATATTTTATAACGGAATAGGCATATATAACTTGGGCCCATATTCTATTGGTCATAGCTCAGTATCGTGGTTATCTATGTACAGGCGAGTCAGGGCAATGCCATACACTGTGTGCACAAAAGGTAAAGGAAATAGTGCAGAGCTAGCATGGTTCTGCTATGCAGATATAAAAAGAAAATAGTTCCCTAGCCGGTTTGGCTCAGTGGATAGAGTATCGGCCTGCAGACTACAGGGTCCCAGGTTCAATTCCAGGCAAGGGCACATGCCCGGGTTGCAGGCTCAATCCCTCCCCCTGAATAGGGGGTGTGAAGGAACAGCCAATAAATGATTCTCTCTCATCATTGATATTTTATTCCTCTCTCTCTCTCTTCCCCCCCCTCTTATTTTCCTTTAATGAGAAAAATATAATTTAAAAAAATACTAACATACACGAATACAATTGGTAGTCATCTACATTTTAATATTTAAATAAATGGCAAAAAAGATCTACATTGGATCACTATTTATGGAATCCCTACTTGACTGGTCACTCTGAGCATATTCTGTTTTTTGTTTTGTTTTGTCTTTTTGTTTTGTTTTGTTACGTAAGTCTTCTCTCCATGAAAAAAAAAGGAATAAGATGTAATTTTTTTGTTTTTCAATATCATGTTTAATGTTTTCACTTATGATCCTATTTCATTGATAGCATCCCTGTGATGCAGATATGATAATATCTATTACATAGAAAACTGAAGCCCAAAGGTGTTCAATAATTTGTACAAAATCACGCTAGATATATAGCCAAGTGAGTGGGTTTCTCTATCTCTAAATCTAGTCCTCTTTACATTAAGCCACAAACAGGTCCTAGGAAAGCATGTCTCTACTGCTCCTTGTGGTTTTAACAGGTAGAATTTCAGTTTTACTAGAGGAGATGATTAATTGCTTCAGATACTTACAATAATGGGCTTTCCCTCAAGATGTTTCCTTAAAAATCGATAAGGGGCATATGCTTATTTGGAGACTAAAAGATAGTGAAGTTAATGTTTCAAATACAAGTATTTTAGTTTTGTTTGTATAAAAATGGGTAAAAACCAAAAAGCTCTCTTCAAAACTTTTTCCATCCTACTAAATACTAGTCACTTTAGTCTCCAGTAAATAGAGATTCCTTAGTAATTCATTGCCGCTTTACAGTCCAATTATGTCTTTGGGAATGCCTTCTAGGAGAAACCACACATTATGAAATTTTGGTATGTTATCAACTTTTCCAATAGTTTCCCACATGTCCTCAATTCTCATTGTATCCATTGTGCAAAGTGTAGAAGGCATCATTGCTCTCTGAATGGTCCAGCTTAGTAGTCAGAGAAATAAATGAGTCTTCAGTTCACAGCTATCCCCTTGGCTGGTCACTTAGTGAAGGGCTTCAAAAAAATCATGTTCCAATCCCTCAAAACTGTGAATGTTACTTTACATGGAAAACATTTTGCAGGTATTATTTAATTAAGTATTTAAGATGAGTCCATTACCCTGGATTACATATGTAAACCTTTAATGATCATGTCTTTTTTTGTGTGTGTTTTTTGTGTTTTTTTTTATTCTTTTATTGGATTTACTGGGGAAACATTGGTTAATAAAATCATATAGGTTTCAAGTATAAAAGTCTATAACACATCATACGCATAGTGCTCACCACCCGAAATCAAGTCTCTTTCTAACCCCAGCAATTAGCTGTTCACCCTCTGATAATCACCATAGTATTGTCTATGAGGTTTGTTTTTTTTGTTGTTATTTTTTGGCTCAATCCCTTCACCTTTTCAATGCTCTCCACTCTGACAGCTGTCAATCTGTACTCTGTATCTATGAACCTCTTTCTTTTTTGTGTTGTTAGTTTACTTTGTTCTTTCAATTCTACCTATAAGTGAAATCATAGTATATTTACCTTTTTCTAAATAGCTTATTTCATTTAGCATAATACAGTCCAGGTCTATCCATGCTATTGCAAATGGTAAGATTTTCTTCTTTTTTACTGCTGAGTAATATTCATTGTGTAACTGTACTACAGCTATTTTATCCACTAATTTACTGATGGGTACTGGGGCTGATTCCAGATATTAGCTATTATAAATAATGCTACAATGAAAATAGGGGTGCATATATTCTTTAGAATTAGTGTTTTGGGTTTCTTCGGAGATATTCCAAGAAGTGTAATTAATGGGTCATAAAACAGTTCTATTTGTAATTTTTTGAGGAAACTCCATACTTTTTTCTATAATGGAGCACCAATCTGCATTCCCAACAATAGGACACCAAGGTTCCCCCCAAAATATGTGAAAAAAATACCTTTCCTTTGGTCCATGTCAAACTTCTATTGCTAAGTTAGCCTTAGGATGTCCTAATGAACAAGAGCCACTGGGAGACCAACAGGGAATTGAGAGGCTGTTCAGTACCAAAGAGAATTTAGACTTTAGATCTGAGTCAAAAGACCATGATAAATATCTGTGCCTTTCAGTTGATACCCTCACAAACCATAAGAGAAACACACCACAGGAATAAAAACCACTTATTAGGTATGAATGTGGTGCCTAGAAATAAGAGCAAAACAAATTAGCTCATCTTAACAAGACCTAAAAGTATGCCTCATTAGTATCAAGACTATCCACTCGTAATTTATCCACCCTTCAAAAGATAACATAATCAATGCCCTTACTCTATATTAATCAAAATGTTAAATATGCAATCAAAATTACTAGATATACGAAGACAAAAGCCTGAGAGCTGAAGACTCCATGATACGATTTCAGTCTGAGTATGAAGATCTGAGAACCAGGAGCTCTTGCAAGGGTAGGTGAAGATCTACATCCCAGGCAAAGAGAGTAAATTCTCCCTTCCTCAATCATTTTTTGTTCTATTTAGGCCCTCAATGGATTAGATGAGGCCCATCCACATTGGGGAGGACAGAGGATCAATTTCAGAAACACCCTCAAAGACATACACAGAATTAACATTCAAACAGCTATCTGGACATCTCATGATTAAGTCAAGTTGACACAAAATTAACTATCACAATAAATATCAAGGTGTTTCAGCTTGTTCTCTATTGGGTGCTCACCACCGGAATTCAAACATATCTAAAAATGAGTAGTGGACTTGTGATATTGTCCACCAGAAATTTCCTTGCATGAAAACAAACAACTCTCTTGGATGAAGCATTGGAATAAAGTTCTCAAATGTTCCCAATAGCAATGCCTCTATCACTGAGCAAGAAGTCAAATTCTGATGACCAAATAGTGTTTTTACTCATATTTGTTCCAGTTCCTCGTAGAGTCATACATATATCCCTGGCATGTTTCATTTCTTCAAAATGTCTTCTAAGACATTGAGAAATAAGACAATTTATTTACTACAGTGTATCTCTGCTTAGAAAGAAGGCATTCTTTTCATTTTCAAATATTGCCGACAGCACAATTTTGGCACAATGCAGGCTGCAAAAGGGCAACAACCAGCCCTCAACTGTACCACTGTGGGGAGCACAATGCTGAAGCAGGAGGAGCCCTGCACAAGAACTGGGGGACAGGATCCAGCCCTGTGGTTGTACCAGCAGCACAGGCCTCAGCAGTGGACACCATGAATGGAGGACACAATAGGAAAGCAGGAACTCTCAAAGGCTACATGATAGCTGTGAAAAATTGGTCATGAATATTTAAGGAAATGCTCCAAACTAAAACACCTGAATGATATCTGGGTCCAGAGAGCAGGAAATATGAGTGACGTGAATTATGAATAGTTACCAGGAGGTCTACCCCTAGGAGGCTCTGAAGTGATACTGACATGTAACAAGGGATGAGACCCAGACACAAATTTAGTTACGGCAAATCCATTTCAGCACGCATTTGGAATGGAACAGGGAGACATGGCTATAAATTCTTCACTGAAGTGGATGACTATGGGAGGAATAAGCTAAAAATATATAAAAATATAAGCAGAGCATGAATAAGACAGATGTCTATTTTTTTCTTGTTTTACTCTTATGGAAATAATACAAATAAGCACTATAAGGATAGCAGAGAAATAATGTGATTTCATGGAAAAGGTAGCATAATTTATGAAAAGTAATAAACAAACCAGGAGCATATTTCAGCAAAATTCAGGTAAAGCACAAATAAAGTTATTGTATATTAATGGTATAGCAAAGAGGCTCTGAAGCAGACAATCCCCAAGCCTGAATCTTAGTACAATTACTAATTTGGCCTTGAACAAATTATACACCTAAATCTGTTTCCTATTCTGGAAACTGAAAATAATTATGCCACCCTCCTAAACAGTACTTCATTTAATTTGTAAATAATTAATTTATGAATAATAATAAATGTTTAATAAATTGTTTAACATGAAGGCTGATACAAATTGTGAGTTCAATGAGGGTACACAATTTTATTATCTTCATATCTTTATTTTTAAACAACTAAATATAAACAAGTTCTAAATGTAGATATTTATTATCATAATAGAGGACTCTTAAATCACTTTGTTGCATATTCTGATTACACCTTTGCCTCCTTACACTGGTCAAGAAAAAGTAATACAAACACATACACATGCACACACACACACACACACACACACACACACACATACACACACACACACACACACACACACACACACACACACACAATCCCAAAGCTAGCAATGAGCAGGATCATTGTGTGCCCTGATGTATAACTGGTCCAGAAGCCTGGATTTTCTCCCATGTACAATTATTTCAACACCTCTTTAATTTCTTCATCTAACTAATTATAATGCTAACTAGAGGCCCGGTGCACAAAATTTGTGCACTTGGGGGGAGGGTGGTGTCCCTCAGCCCAGCCTGCACCCTCTCGCAGTCTGGAAGCTCTCAGGGGATGTCTGACTGACAGCTTAGTGCTGCTGCAAATGGGGGAGAGGCTCTGCCACTGCCACTGCACTCACCAGTTGTGCGCCAGCTTCTGGCTGAGCAGCGCTGCACACTGACCACCAGGGGGAAGCTCCTGCATTGAGCGTCTGCCCCCTGGTGGTCAGTGTACATTATAGCAACTGGTCATTCTGCTGTTCGGTCAATTTGTATATTAGCCTTTTATCATATAGCATAAAGTTACTTTGAATAAAGGGTAAAGAGTCATTAGTTAATATTTGTAAGGTATTCTGAAATATTTCTAAAATCCTTACTATCCTGAGGAAACAACTTGTTTTTATGCTTCTACATTTTCCATGGCATTTCACTTTATTCTCCTCAAGTTTTCTTGTTATTGTTTTCTTTTTTTTTTCCAATAAGCCTGCCAAAGAGGTAGCATTTTATAACTGTTTTCATTCTTTAAAGTGTCAGTAACCTCTTCCTAGCAATTAGTCATTGCTCACAATATGGAGACAAATAAATATCTACCTGAACCTTAGCATGAGTATCCGATGCTATCATGGGTGGAAGTATCCTAAAATGGTTCTGTGGCTTTTACTTTAGGTGAGCAAATAGAAAAATCAATATTATTTCTGAAGCTAATAAAAAATAGTTTGTCAAAAAAACAGCAGTTTTATTTTACTACTTAAAGAAAAATATCATACTTTCTATTTTTATGTACAATCATAACAGAGTGGTTCAAAACTTGACCAGTTAGCAAGAGAATTAAACAGGAGTTTTGTAGGAGCTGCTTCCCTATATATACATGACTTAGATTTGAGAATTTGTACAGAAAGGATATTTTCTCAACCACAGCAATTTGATTAACTCATGTTTCTTTCCCTGAGGTTTTTTTTTTTTTTTTGAATGGGGCCTTTTATCATCTGCTTCGTCCATCATTTCACAAGAGAGTGTTCCTGTCTCCCACTGGATTTCAGCATAGGTGATGGTGGTAACTTAACTGTATTTAAATTGACTGTCAAAACACAATTTGGTAAAAATCCATTAAAATAATCTCCCAAATGGCCTGATGCATTAAACATTTATAGGTGCACCCATATTGCAGACAGAGAATATGTTTATCTCCATTTTATGAATAGTCTTCAAAGGGGGGAAAAAAGAACTCAGAAATTGACAGTTGGTCCAGACAGAATTTCCACACATTGCGTGTATGCTTGCATGGAGCTTTTATTCTGCTTGTATAGATAATAATGTGGCTCCTTAATTAGTTCTGGAAGGCAGACATTGTAGACTGAATGTTACCTGGCAAGCATTCAAAACATGCAAATTTACATTTTACTTTTCTCCTCCCAGAGAATATTCTTTAAAAAATGAATTTTATATATTATAAAAAATACTATTCTCTTCATAATATGTTAAAAGATTGCAATAATGAAATCTTTTTTTACCATTCTGTTTAATTAAAATCTAGCTTTAGAAAGCTCAAGTACTATCACTTAGAGTTGATATGAAATTACTAAGAGACAAATTGTAAAGTGCCAAAAAAAAAAAAATAAACAAGATATCAAAGAACCACTATTAATCTAGGGGCCAGCAGATAGGACCCATTAAAATGTTTAATTGTAGATTATGAATACTTCCTAGCAACATTACAAATATTTTCACATAATGTGATTTCTATAATATCTAATGAAAGAAAAGAGTTGTTGAAGTAATTCATAAAAGATCACTACTTTTATTAAAGGCAATTACCAATACTAGCAAATAAAAAATAAACATTTTCTAATCCTTTGAGGCTTTATGGGTGCATTGAATTTCTGAATTTAACAAAGGTATGTAAAACATTTTAAATTTTCATGTGGTGCATAATACATTCAAAAACATTTACCTAGCATCAAATATATTCATTATAGTCTTTCTAAATGCTATAGGAGTTGCAAAAAATGGATTCTAACATCAATGAGCTTATTATGGTTTATTCAAATATATGACCACTATACTAAATAATTTAAGGTTGACATTTATTTTTAAGAACATTTGGATTGATTAATTGTCATTGTCTTTGCATGAGGAAAAGCAAAGGTCTAAGTTTAACTCAAATATAGAGTAAGACAGGGTGAATTGTGGAAAGTAATTTGCAAATGAAAGAGGGAGATGGGAGTTAAAACTTGACCATGGAAAACTGAGAGCTAGACTTAAGGTTTTGGAACTTTATTTTAAAAGGCTGTTCCTAAGAGTACAGTCAATTGGGAATTTGTTTTTAGTAGCAAATTGAATTTCCAAGAAAAAATTCCAATCAATTATATAGTGAATGAAACTTAAGTTTGGGAAAGCAAAAAGAACTTAGATAAAATTAATTCATTATTTATAATGCATTTTACTTACTTAGGTAAACTTCTTGAAATATGTGAATTCCATGATTACTACCTATATAAATGAGTTTATAAAATATGCAAGTGCAAAACTTTCTGTAGAGTATTTGGCATGCAATCATCTCTACTCTAAAAACAGAAATATATGGGGGGGAAATAGCCAAACAAGAGAAGCAGTATACCCAAAATACACAATGATTACAGAAGATAATTGTAAAAGTAAATATGATGCCATCAATTTCTCTTTAAGAATAAAAAAAGATAAAGTGAAATAAAGGAGCAATTATTTATAGGCAGAATAATCACTCATACCACTTATTATTAGTGAGATATGTTTTATAAATATGTGTACTCATATTTTAGCTACATCAGCTTTGAAATCTCAATTGCATCTCTTTGAGGGCAGGGATTATGTTTTATATGTTTTCATATTCTATAGCTATAAACAGTTTAACAGTTTTGCAGAGCAGATTACCCATAAACATTCCATGAATTGAATTACTGTAACTTTAAGGACATTGGGAAGCCTACCCACCCAAAATTTTCATGTAGGGTTTCAGAATGGGTCATCCCAAATGTGCATCTGTGGCATATGGGTTATTTGAACTACAGGGAACTAGAACTTGTTTGCTTAAGAGAAACTTCTGCCCCGCAACCCCACACACACTTAGCTACCTGGAAGAATTTGAATTAACATGCCCTAATTCAAATAAGAGAGTATCAGAGAGGACCTCTTTTGACTTATCCATATGACAAAGCACACTTTTAATTACTGATTATCTGCTCTTCTTGTCATCCTTCAATGAGCTTCCTCCCCTCTGAAGCTCTCATATATGGGGGGTCTCTGACTCTCTCATGTATGCACGATTCCCATGCATGTGTAGGAATTAAATTCATCATTTTCTCTTGTTAATCTGTCTCATGTCTATTTGACTATTAGACCAGCCTAAAGAACCCTGAGGGTGGAGGAAAGTTTCTTTCTCCTCAACATATGCTTACTAAAATACAATCATTATCAAAGAAGTATGACAAAGTAAGCATCTTTGGCCCACCGGCACTTTTAAGATTATAAAATGTAGAATGGAAGGGTTAGGACAAACCATAGAAATTTTCTAGTACAGCAGTTCACTAAGTATATTCCAGAGAACACAAGCCCCACAGATTATTTTGGTAAAACAAATTCTATGGTTAAAATGAGTTTAGGCAATACCATGTACAATATTTTCTTCCGAGCGGTAATGTACATTACCATAATAAGAGATTTGCAAAGACTCATATTAAAGAATGGGGTATAATATCCTTTGAATCTGTATTTCCCAAGATTATTTTAAGAGATTATATTTCAACTTCCATTAGTCATTCAGATCCATGAAAACATGTTAGGAAACAGTGTTCCAGTCCATATGCCTTGTGGCATGGAGAAATACAGATAATGAAAAATGTGATACTTCAGAGTTTGGATAAAGACAACTCTGTTATTCGTGAGTTCTGTGATTTTGAAAAAGCTACTTTGACTTTTCTAATTACCAGTTCTCTTATTTTACAATGAATGTAATGACTGTGGTTATGAAGACTAAAATATAAAATGCTTGCCAACTACATGCACATATTAGAATTCAATAGCATCACATATGATTTTTTTAATAATGAGATAACTAAGTCCAGAGAGATTAAATACTTGACCCAAGTTGATAGTGAGTTCTAACATGGCCTCTCACCTTGCTAGCCCAGTGTTTTTGTTTGTTTTCATAATCATTGCAGTATTGTGAATTATAAGATATATATAAATTTGGTCATTCATATATACATACATAATCTATGTATATATGTATATATTCATATACATAAAATAAATAATAAACATTCATATATATTCATATATAAAACAAATAAATCTATGTAATAAATCTTCATATAGACAAATCTCCATATATAAAATAAATAATAAATCTCCATATATAAAAAGTAAATCTCCAAGTATATACATACATATCCTATTGACTCTGTTTCTCTGGAGAATGCTAATTCATTCACACCTCAGGTATGTCCATGTTCATACCGCTTTAGCTCCACAGTTCATCTCACTGATGATTCTATGACCAATATTGAGTGACACTTGGTCTTCCTAAAATTGTGGCGCAACTATCAACTAATATACTACCTTGTAAGAGTTCTTTACGGATCAACTAAATGAGAGGCAGGTACATGTAAAGGGTTTGTAAAACATAAGATATGGAATTATAAGAGTTCACTCACGTGGGATATAAAACTGAAAGCAACAAATGAACAAATAAGACAAACAAAAACTTATAGATATGGACAACAGTATGGTGGTCTTGATCCAGTATCTAGAAGGGTTTAGGAACCTGGAAAATGTACTGTGCATGAATTAAATAAGAGTCCAGAGATGAAAAATAATTTTTAAAAGGCATCAGGGAAGTCAGGGAAGACTTAGCTAAAAGAACTAAGTTCTCCCTGTCTCAGAACCTCAACACAATTTGTCATAAGGCAAGGTTGAGATATATACATCAAAGGGTAGGATTTTTGTATACATAATCTATTGTCAGATTGGAAGCACTACCTCCGGCTGTTCAGGTGTTTGGCCAGGAGGAGGCAATAACATGTAGATTAAGAAGCCTTTATCTGTCTGATAGCAAGCAATCAATTTATGCATCCTTCTCAGGTTTGGGGAAATGCCCTCAGCCATCTTCAGATGCTTCAGCCCTGCTAACATGCTGGATGGAGTTGCTTCAGGTAGTTGTTACCAGAGGGAAGAGAGGTAGGGGGAGCAGGAAACGGTAAAGGAAATCAAATATATGGTAATTGAAAGAGATTTAATTTTGGGTGATAAACACATAGTGCCATATATAGGCAATATATCATAGAATTGTACATTTGAAAACTATGTAAGTTTATTAACCAATGTCACCCCAATACATTTATAAATAAACTATGTTATAAAGCTAGAGTAACTATAACTATGTGGCATTGCTGTAAAAGCCCTCAAATTGAGAAATGCAAGTGAATGTATATCCCAGAAGCAACTCTATGTATACACATACTCTTTAGTACATGATAAAGTATCTTTACAAGCCCTAAAAATAATATAAGGTGTATGCACACACACAAATGTTACCACAGTCAGTTGGTGAGAGTGCTGGAAGATTCCCTCACTGGCCAAGATGAATCAGAGGGATGTTCTTACACCAACCACTAGCATGCCAAAAGGTAGAAAGATAATTTGATAGAAAGAAAAGAAAAAAAAAAAAAAACCTCCCTTGCATGGCCAGTGTGCCTCAATGGTTGAGCAACGACTTATGAAACAGGAGGTCATGGTTCAATTCCTAGTCTGGGCACATGCCTGGGTTATTGACTTCATCCACACTAGGGTGCATACAGGAGGCAGCTAATCAATAGTTCTCATCATTAACATTTCACTCTCTCTCTACTCCTTTCCTCTCTGAAATCAATAAAAAATAATAATTTTTTTTTTATTTAAAAATCCTCCCCTCCTAATTCCTAAGAGAATGGTGGGCTTGAGCCAGAAAATCTGTGGGTGTCTCAGATCTAACTGTATTAAAGGAAGGTGTGACATTGTTAAACATATAAGGAAACCTTTAAAAAATATTTTTTTTCATGTGTGTCCTCAAATTCCTGTTCATACCAGAAACGGCTTCTATAAAACCTTCCCTTTCTCGGCTAGGAATCTTAAGCCCTGACTGATCTTCTTTCCCCAGAAACTCTACCTTCCCTCATCCTTGTTCCTTCCTTCCTTCCTTCTTTAGGAATAAACATACAGAGAAGTTTCATGATTAATTTTTACCCCCTCAGCTTACAGATAAGAAGGTTGATTCTCAAAGAATAAGCTGACTTGGCTCAGTTTACTCAGCTAGTGATTGACATAAATGGGTCTCAAATTCTAGTTGGCTCTAAGTTCCTAATTTTATTTCAGGTCTTTTATTTTATCTAAAAATAATGATAACTCTCACTAAACCCACTAAAGACCAAGAAGCCATTTACAGCAGATTTAGAATGAACACTAATAGCAGGCTAAATAGATATTGAGCGCCATTAAATAATACCACACCTTTCCCACTGCCCCCGTTGAAATTCTCAACCTCATAAATTTCTTTCTATCTGAACAAAAAGCCTGTATACTGTTTTTCAAACTGCCTTCATATTTGTAAGTATATTTTAAAAATTCATTCTATTAGGAAGAATGGACACTAAAACTTCATCTAGATTTATTATAAGCCTCAAGCAGATGTTTAAGTCTCCCAGAACTTATACGATACACAACGACCAAAATAGATTTCAAATAATTAAATGTTACCTGAGAGGATATAATGGAAGACACACTTTCATTCACTAATGTCACTCCCTCCCCTTGTCTTCCAACTTTGCCTAATTAAGGAAAGCCACATGTTGGGGCACATGCTGCAGATGAGTCACACAGTAGCTACCACACTATAGTTAATGTGAACTATCTGCATAGACCTAACACAGGTAGGTACCATTTATTTTTTTATTTGTACTTACTTTGTTATTGAATTTATTGGGGTGACACTGGTTAACACATCACAGTGTACAGGTTTCAGGTGCACAATTCAATAGCACGTCATCTGTACACTGTCAAGTCCCCCTCTGTCACCATTTATCCCCACCCCCATACCCTGCTCCATTAGATCTAATTCTGTTAGTCCAAATTTTAAGGCAACAGCATTTCCAATCGCATCCTTCCCCAGGAGCGCTGTCTCTGTTGACTGACACTAATTATTATAATTATCCTCCATAGAAGGCACAGCACTGCTGCCATTAGCTTCCCTCCCTGTCACAAGCAGATCCTGATGTTGAAGTTGAGTACACAGCAAAAATTTGTCTCCTAGAAGCTCATTAAACTTCAACAAATGAAATCATTTTTCCCACTTTCTACATCAATTACAAGGCAACTTAAAGAACAAACCTTCCTAATTCTAGAGTCTAGAAAAATAAACCAAAAAAAATGTCAAATGACTGTAAGAAATAATTACCTTGAAAGCTACAAGATGGCTTGGTGAACATCTAAAAGAGAATATATGTAGGCAAATAAATTATAACTCCATATATCTTAAACTCTTACTCTCAGAAATCATTTGGGTCATGGCTGGCTCTGGGCACTTTAGGAAATTAATAATGCTGTCCTTGCAATTCTCAGCCTTGCTGTCTAAGAATTTTCCTCATTTCTAAGTACCAGTTTCCTAAGAATCCAGAATTAATTGTCGAAACTTTTCTGCTCCGATATCAGCAGCTATGTCTGTGTCAGGTTTTTTAAAAAGTGGGGTGGAAGGGTCCCTTAATAAATAGTTAAAAAAAACGCACAGATTTTATTAGCCACGTAACCTTGAAGAAGTCACTTTGCATCTTATATTCCTAACCCATAAAACACAGGTAAGAGTTAACTCAACTGCTACTGTGAAAGTTTGTGCAGGTGATGCATATGCAAGAGTTTTATAAATAATAAAGTAGTATGAGACCGTATTAGTTATGTATACACCAGTACAAGCTTAAACTAGTGCATTATCTCTGCACAGTGAATATTTTCTCTATGAATGTCCAAATATTTAAAAATGTCAAAAACTAATGAAAAGGTAGTATACACTGTGGGGCAAAAGTAGGTTTACATTATGAGCATATGAAACAGAGTTCATTCTTGTATCATTTATTAATTATTTCCCATACAAACAACTGTAAACCTACTTTTGTCCAACCCTGTAAGCAGTTTCAACCTATGATAGATTTGCTTCTTTCCCTTTCTTTTGCACTACCTCTGCCTAACACACACACACACACACACCTCACATATTTGCATACACATATCCATAAAAGACTAATTCCTCCTTTACAGTTCTTCTTGTGTCTACCAGATATTGTTATACTTGCTACAGACAGTAACATCTAAAAACAAAAGAGAATTTGGGGCTCTGCACTAAAGCTATCAGATGATTAAGCTCATGAGCCCACTATCCTCAAGAATCTGTCAGGACTATCCATTTTGTCTCAACTCTATTTTCCTTAGCTATCTCCTAAAGTATAAGTCAGCTGGCAATCATTTCACAATGTGTACGTATCAAACCCTCACATTGTATACTTTAAATACATACAATTTTATTTGTAACTTATACCTCAATAAAACTGCTGAAAAAAGACAAATAATTTATCCTTTTAAAAACTCAAAAGGGGAAAAGAAGCCAAGTTGTGTCAAGTAGGTGAATGGAGAGATGAGAGTTGAGCGTACCCTGGAGAACCTGTGACGTGGGTGGCAGGCCGAGGATGGGAGCTCTTAAAAAAGAATGAAAGAGCCCGGCCAGCATGGCTCAGTAGTTGAGGGTTGACCTATGAGCCAGGAGGTCATGGGTTCAATTTCTGGTCAGGGCACACGCCTAGGTTGCAGGCTCGATACCCAATAGGAGACGTGTAGGAGGCAGCTGATCAAGGATTCTCTCTCATCATTGATGTTTCTATCCTTCTTTTCCTCTCCCTTCCTCTCTGAAATCAATAAAAACACATTAAAAAGAATGAAAGAGGCAGACAGAGCAATAGTAGGAAATGCTATTATAGAAGCCACAGGAATAAAACATTGTAAGCATTACAATGGATTTCAGTGTCAAAAATCCTACAGAGAGGTCAAGAAAGATGAAATTTTTCCTTTTTTTTTAAATTGATTTCAGAGAGAGGAAGGAAGAGATAGGAACATCAATGATAGATAATCATAGATCAGCTGCCTCTTCCAAGGACCTCCCACCCCACCCCCACAAATCAGGGATGGAGCCTGAAGCCAGGGCATGTGCCCACTGAGCATACCAATTGGGTGAGAGATGCAACTTTGAAAGAGGCCTTTGGATTGGCAAGAAAGAAACCATTGGTGTATTCTACATGCTTTCTGTCTGTCAGAAACAGAGTTGAAAACTATGAACATTAGTGAGTTGCTGCTTTCTGTAGAAAAGATAGGTCTTTTGTTTGTTTGTTGGTGATACAATATAAAATCGGGGGTCATAGAGAAAAAGGATTGAAATTATCTCTCTAATATGAACCCTTTTTTCTAGTAAGCATGCAGAAAGAAATAAAATTCCATTGAACAGTTGTTTGTAATAATTGTCTAGTGTTTCTGAATATTTGATAAGGATACTTTCTTATAGAATCATAAATATCGTCTGCCGTAAGCATTCGGGGTGGGAAAGCAAGCTCAGCTGGCCATCACTTTGCTAGGGAGGGGAGAACTCAGGCTGGTCACCAGGACTTCAGATTTTGGTCCTGTTTCCAGTAGGGAATACTTTTCCCTGCCAACTTCCCAGAAAATAACAGAAGAGCCAATGTGCTGCTTTTGCTGCAACATGTACAGAAAATGTTTGAAAAATAACACCGCTGAGTTATTATCTGAAGAAAAAAAGAAATGAGAGCAGAAATAGTGTCAGTATCTACTGGCAGGAGAGGCTGGCTTTTTTCTCACTGTGGAAGGAAAAGGATGTACACCAACTAGCTCTCTCGCTCTTTCTAAAACTCTCCGTCCCAGCCTCGTTTCTGCTTTTCTAACTCCGTCCCCCTCACACTATAGACACATTTCATCCATAATATTCAATTCTCAATTCATAAGTGAGGGCACTAAATATATGATGAAGTTAAAATGAATTTATGTAAATACAGCATAAAAATACAAATTATTCCTCTAGTTTTTTTTTTTTTCAATTCAGATGAGGCACTGACAGAGTGGAATGATGAACAAAAGTGTCCACCAAATGCTTATAATCACTTTGGGTGGACAAAAATCTTTCATTATTAAAATATAGCCATGTTATATCCCATTAACAAAAATGTAGTTTACAATAAAACCAACCAATAAGTCAACAAATACCAGGAAAATTTAGAAAAACGTTTACCTGTTGACATTCCAAAGGCATGAATTATAAGACATTTCAAGAAATCTCAATGTTATGAATACTCCTTTACCTAATAATTCAGTCCATATTATTCTGTTTTCTTACAAGTAGACCATAACGAAGGAGCTTGTCAATGATGTGGCTAAATGCTATTTGACCAATGTTACACATTACTATAGCTCTTAGACCTTAAAGGGCACATGTAAGTAATTGAACCTCAGAATGCAAAATCTAAGAATGTTCACTATCTGCTCTCTCACATCTAGTTCACAATTTTTAAAATGACCAGGTTTGTGAACTAATTTAATAACATATTATTTGTAATTTATATTCCCGTGGTGAGCAACTTTGAAAAAATATGTAGACATTAGTAAAGCAAATATGTCTTTATCAAATATTTGTATTCATAATGTGTCAGAGAATGACAATATTGTAATTGTCATAGAACAATTATAATAAGGACAAACAAATAAAAATACCAATTGGATAACACCATTTCTGGGGCCAACATATACCAATATCCAGCTTAATCAGCATCATAGAACATAATTTCTGATATTTAAATATTATTTTATTATTCCTAAAGTAATACATTCATATGATTTTCTAACAGACTTAGAAACATAAACAGATTGAGTTCCCAGCATCTCTTGGAGTTAGGAAAGAGCTGCAAATCACACCATTTTACTTCATTGTGAATCTGGGGTTTTTACAGTATGATGGACCTTACACAACTGTCCAAAATTAACCAAGCCCAGCAGTTACAGAGTGAAGGCTGGAACCTAGAACTCTCCCAGTTCTTAGCATTATGCTCTTTCTTACAGGGAGAAAGGAGTCTCTATTAAACACAGATACTGGCAGACCAATCTCTAGAGATAGGACCTCAGGGATTCTGTAGAAGATATTCCCACATTGGGTAGTATCTTGAAGTACGTATGGTTCTCGTGCTGTTTTGGTATTTGTACATAGTGTACAATAATCCTATATGATTAAAGGGTAATATGCAAATTGAACCTAAAGGAAGAACAATCAGGAATCACCAGTCACTATGATACATACTGACCACCAGGGGGCAGACACTCAATGCAGGAGCTGCTACCTGGTGGTCAATGTGCTCCCACAGGGGAGCTCCACTGAGCTGATGGCGGCAAGCAACAATGGTGGGAGCTTCTCCCTCTGCTTCAGCAGCATTAATGATGTCCAACTGTGGCTTAGGCCCACTCCCCAGAGGGATGTCTGACTGCCAGCTTAGGCCTGATATCTGTGGGGAAATTGGCCTAAGCTGGCAGGTGGACATGCCCCAAGGAGTCCTGGACTGTGAAAGGGTGCAGGCCAGGCTTGGGACCTCCCTGAATGCATGAATTTTAATGTACCGGGCCTCTAGTTCATTAATAATACCTGATCATATATCAGACTTCAACCCGACAGCAAAGCCACTAGGATATTTAACAAGAAACTGGTTAATGCAATATGGGTGCTGACTACCCAGCCAGCATGGCTTAGTGATTGAGCATTGTATGAACTAGGCAGGCACAGTTCAATTCCCAATCACGGCATATGCCTGGGTTTTGGGCTCAAGTCCAAATCCAGGGAATGCATGAGACAGCGAATCAATGATTCTCCCTCATTATAGATATTTCTATCTCTCTCTCTCCCGCTCTCTTCCTCTCTGAATTCAACATACATTTACACTAATAAAAGAGAAACATGCAAATTGACCATTCCTACATTATACCCACCAGCCAAACAGGAGTATGCAAATTAACTCAACAAAGATGATGGCTAATTTGCATATGCAGGCACAGAGGGAAGACTGCAGACAGCATAGAAGGAAGCCAAGCACTGCAGAAGGGAGCAAAGCAGCAGAGAAGGGAGCAAGGCAGTGGAGAAGGCCCGCTTTGGCAGGCTTCACTCCCTTCTCTGGTTCGCTCTGGCCACAGAAAGCCCTATTCTTGCAGTAATAGGCCTGAGGAAGCCCTATTCTTGCAGGAATCTTCCTGCAAATTGGGCCTCTAGTGTGTGTGTGTGTGTGTGTGTGTGTGTGTGTGTGTATATATATATATATTTTTTAAGAAAATAGTGGGCTGAAACGGGTTTAGCTCAGTGGATTGAGCATTGGCCTGCAGACTGAAAGGTCCCAGGTTTGATTCTGGTCAAGGACACGTACCTTGGTTGCAGGCACATCTCCAGTAGGGGGCATGCAGGAGGCAGCTGATCAATGTCTCTCTCTCATCGATGTTTCTAACTTTTTATCCTTTCCCTTCCTGTCTAAAAAATCAATAAAATATGTTTTAAAAAAAAAGAAAATAGTGAGTGATGGCTAAGCAAGACTCAAATCTCTAAAACTTCTCTATCTGTCAAGATAGTATAAGTGAGATCACATATTTGTGTTGCCTGATCAAATTTATAAAGGAAATATTTTATTTAAGTATTTCTGCTATAAAGCTAAAAAATATTTTGAAATTAAAATTTAAAAGCCACATTAGAAAATGCTTATATTAAGGACTATATTTCAATATGCAATATTAAGATTGAAGAGAAATCTAGATGAAAGCATTCATAAGCAGATTACCATGGTGTTAGATTCAGGAGGTCTGTTCATGAGCAAAATGATGGCTAATTCATTAACACAAGTGACTCACATGCTATTTTAAATCCTATTGTTTTGAGTTTTAGGTAGCGGTAAGGTTGGTTTTTATACTTTTTTAAATAACATGGGCTAAACCCATTTAAACAATATATTGTATTTTTCACATATATGCTTTGTATGGGAGATTAATTACATTTGTCATTTTATACCTAAAGTGGGAGAATTCTGTTTGCAATAATAGCTAAGATGTAATGATTCCAAAGAGGAAAAAAATCATTCATATACAAGTTAAAGGAACTTTGAAAATTCCCTTTATGAATTAAATTAAATTTGAAAAACCTTTATTGCATGTCTATTATTTGCCAGACAGTATGCTAAACTCTGGAAATAAAAGATGATTACCATTTAGATATCTTTAAGGAGTTTTTCATCAAACAAGGGAGACAGACATGAAGCTGAAAATTTGGTGGTATACTGTGGTAATCCTCTAATAAAGACACTCACAAGAGAAGTATTCAGGAGGCATAAATTGACATGGGCAGGAGGGAAGATTTGAATAGTGAGGCAGATGCATTACTGAAAGGGTGTTATTCCTTCCAGTATCACATCCTAATCATGGACAAGACCTTTGTGTGCTAGAAGAAAAAAATCAATTATTTCCCTTGCATTTCAGTGTGGCTAACAAATGTGACTTTATTTTCCTCAATAGAAGAAAATATACATGGTATCCAAGAGCAACCTGTATCTTGAAGTGAGAGCCAAGAGTCACGTTATTTCAGGTTGTGTAGTTCTGCATCTACTTGCTGATGGCATCAACTATTGAGCAATGACCTCTGTCTGTGTGCAATAAGTTCCTTGAACCTACTGTCTCAACTAAGCGCTGAAATAATGCTTATTAAACAAATAGAAATAATAACCCTAACATAACATATATCTTTTATCATGGACACATTTTGTGTGGGACTCTTTGAAAATCATTATATGTGTGTTACCTTGCTTTATCCTCATAAGAATTTTACACAGTAGATAAAAATATTACCCTTGTTTCCAGATAAGGAAATAAAATGGTTATTTAATCAATCTAGCATGTTAAACTTAAAAAGTGATGTTTCCAGTGGCGCAATTGGTTAGCGCATGGTACTTATAAAAAGTGATGTTGCTGGGATTAAAACTCAGGTTTACCTGATAACAAAGCCTGTGTCTTTAGTCACCTCACTAGATTTACTATAAATGAACAGCAAAACAGAAGACAAAGCATAGATGAAAAGGAAAACATTAAAATCTCTAATTTGGCAAGACTCGTGGAATTAAAAAATAAATAAACAGAATTTTTTAAAAGCCAAAGAGTTTGAATTTCTAAAGAAAATATCCTCCCTCTGGAAAATAAGTAAAATAAATTGCCTTGTGTTCATAATGTACTTCTTTCTTATATTTCGCTTATAGAACTATGTATAATTTGTACTTCTTCCCCTGCTGCTTCAGTGTCCTGGGGGAACACAGGAAGTACTGTCTTTTATGAAAGAGTGAATATAACTAAAGTTGAAGAGAAACCCAAGACTAAAGCTTAATATCTTTGTCTTTGCTCGATGTATATTTTCATTATTCCATTTGTAGAAAAATAATCTAAATAACATTTGCCATCTAGGTGAGAGAAAAAATGTTGGTGAAACAGACGGATGTGTCCCAAGCCTTGTCCTGGAGCAGATAGGATAAACAGTCAAGGGTCGCACAAGGAGTATTAGTTGCTGAGTTAAGGAACAGCTATACTCCAGGAGAAGGTGGGAGACTGCTGGATGGGACTCCCCTAATCAGGCAGCCCCCACTACTGCTGGGTTCCCTCCCAGAGCCGCCACCTTGGACGCGGACACCAGGCCATCTTGAAGGGGAAAGTGGATGTTATCAGAAGCTTGAAAATCGACAACTATGGCACCAACCAAAACATCTGCAAACCCCAGAACACCAGTCCCCAGTTGGTGCAAACACACACATTCAGAGGAGCTCTACACTCCACCTTGGAAAGGTTGGATTTCACCTGGGATGAAGTGAAGTCTCTGGTCCTGGCAGGACAGAGAAACACATGCACTGTGGGAGCTGGAGGACCAGGGGAAGTCTGCACTTATATAAATCTGTGGCTGTTGGGGCCGGCATGATCTATGAATGTGGAAGGGGATCCTCAGAGCTGCTAACAGAGGGGATTTCTAAAAAGTAACCCATTTTGATCTGACACAGGAGGACAGCCTGGGAGTTTTAAATGTGTGCCGGCTGCTTAGACACGAGGGGGGAAAAGGGACTGCGCAGACTTGCACACAGGTCCAGAGTTTGCACATTTGCACTTTCTCCTCTTTAGATCCTTGCTTCTGATTTATAAGCCTAATACATATGATCACCCAGTTGGGGACTCCCTAGGAGACTGCAGGGGAAAATTGTTTTTCTAGAACCTAGGCATCAGAGCTGGGAATGACCATTGGCGAACCAGCTCTCAGGCAGCCCACTCCCAAAAACCGATAATGAGTGCAAGAGGGAAAGCAGGATCTAAGCACAGGCTAGAGAGGACCTATAGACTTGGACATCAATCCAGAAACACTACCATCTAGGGGCTGAATCACAAATTGCCTCTTGTGTAATCACAAATAAAGGAAAAAAGAAATTAAAACACACTGCCTACTTAAAATTCAGGACTGGCTTACAACTCTGAGGAGAAGTAGAACACAAGGAACTGAAATACAGTCCTGAGTAGGAAACAGGCACGCCAAACAGAACAACAGAGAAAGGGAATGACTTTCACTGCTGTACACTTTATTATTTTTTTCATCTTTTACTTAAGAAACTATTTTTTTTCTTTTCTCCACACTTGATTTTACCTTTTTAATTATTACATTTTTATTTTTATCAGTATTATTACTACTACTATTTTATCTTTTTTTTAAGTTTCATTTTATTTTCTCTCTCTTTTTTTTTTTTTAACTTTTGGTTTAGTGTTGTACATTCTATTTTCATCTTTCTTTTAGCATCATTTAACTCTATCTGAATTCTACCTTTATTCCATGACTTTCCTACTAACTTTTCCCCTTTGATTGTCCTGTTTCACTTATCCTTTTCCCTATTCTTCCTTTTTATCCACTGTAAAAATTTCACTATACTTATATATCTAATTTCCAATCCCCTGTTCCAAGTCCAGACACATCTCTCTCTTCTCTTTCTTCACTATCTAAAAAAAATTGTTTTTCTCTCTGTCCTTTTGTTGTGGTTAGATTGAATATTGATTATATCAATTTTTATGCTTTTTTGTGATTGTTTTGCTTATTTTTTTATTGTTTTGTCTTGCTTTTTTGTTTGCTATGTTTTTGTTTCTTTATTGCTTTTGTTTCCCCTCACCTCGCTTGATATTAGTTGTTGTTTTCAGTTTGTATTAATCTTCAGGTACTTGTTGCTGGCATTTGTTGGAATTAGTGGCTGTGCTATTGGAGTTATCTCCCCATATATATATATATATGGTTTGTTCCCCTTTTCTTTCTTATTCTATTTCTTTTCTCTCTTACATTTTTGTCTCCTTCTTCCAATTGCATTTTGGCACTCCTTTATTTTTTCTCTCTCTTTCTTCTTCTTTCTCTCCTATTCCCTAATTTGCCTCTCTCTGGTGGTCACCTTTATTTGGGTTGTTTAATATCATGAATATATTTATGTTCAGTGCCTTGTGCATTGTACCTGGTTGTGCTGTATTTTGTGCCTTTAAATTAATGCAGAAGATAACTACATAACCAGACACCCAGGGAAGAGAGACCATGGGGAGACAAAGCAATAGCCCGCATATGAAAGAAAAGGAGGCATCCCCAGAAAAGAAAGTAAACGAAATGGAGGCAAGCAACCTGTCAGAGAAAACATTCAGAGAAATGGTCAAAAGGTGGCTGAAAAGAATGGAAGACAAATTTGACAATATGAGTAAGAACCAAGAGGAAATGAAGAAGAAACAAGAAAAAATGATATCACTGCTATAAAGAACTCAATAGAAAGCATCAAAGGTAGACTAGAGGAAGCAGAGGACCACATCAGTTAGCTAGAAGACAAGGTAGAAAACAATATCCAAATAAAACAGCTTCTAGAAAAAAAAATTTAAAAAGCAGGAGGAGAGCCTAGGAGAGCTGTAGGACAACATGAAACTAAACAACATCCAATTAACAGGAATTCCAGAAGGAGAGGAAACTGAGCAAGGAATAGAAAATCTGTTTGAAGAAATAATGACAGAAAACTTCCCTAATATAGGGAAGAAAAACCCACACAAATCCAAGAAGCTCACAGACTGATGCCAAGGCACATTATGATTAAATTGGCAAACAGCAACAACAAAGTAAGAATCTAAAAGCAGCCAGAGAGAGACAAAAAGTTACCTACAAAGGAACCCCATAAGATAGCAATTGATTTCTCAACAGAAACTCATTAGGCCAGAAGGGAATGGAATGAAATATATAGTCATACTAAGGAAGGGTCTGAATCCAAGAATACCCAGCAAGGCTATCAATCAAAATTGAAGGTGATATCAGGAGCTTCACAGACAAAAAAGGACTAAGGGAATTTATTACCACCAAACCTGCAATGCAAGAAATGCTAAAGAAACTGCTGTAAAAAGAAAGAAAGAAAGAAAGAGAGAGAGAGAGAGAGAGAGAGAGAGAGAGAGAGAGAGAGAGAGAAAGAAAGAAAGAAAGAAAGGAAGGAAGGAAGGAAGAAAGAAAGAGGAAGTTAACACAGGGGTTAAGAATAAAAATGGTGACAAACACATACCTATCAATAATAACTTTAAATGTAAATGGATTAAATGCCACAATCAAAAGACAGAGGATAACGGATAAGATAAGAACATATGACCCATATATCTGCTATCTACAAGAAACCCACTTCAGAAAAAAAGATGCACACAGACTAAGGGTGAAGGGATGGAAAAAGGTTTTTCAGATGAATGGAAATGAAAAAGAAAAACTGGGGTAACAATATTTATATCTGACAAATTAGATCTCAAAGAGAAGGGCATAACAAGTGATAAAGAAGGCCACTTCAAAATACTAAAGGGAGCAATCAAACAAGAAGAAATAACTCTGGTAAACATTACACATCCAATACAGGAGCACCCAAGTACATAAATAAAGAACTGAAAGATATCAAGGGAGAGGTTGACAGCAATACAATAGTAGTCAGAGAAGTTAATACCCCACTATCACCATTAGACAAATCCTCTAAACAAAAAAATCAACGAAGAAACATCAATCCTAAATGACTCATTAGACCAGATGTAATTGACATCTTCAGAACATTTCAACCAAACCAAAGAATATACATTCCTCTCAAGTGCACATGGGTCATTTTCAGAGATAGACCAGATGTTGGGTTATAGGCAAAGTGTCTTCAAATTCAAGAAGATAGAAAGCATATCAAGCATCTTCTCTTATCACAGTGGCATAAAACCGGAAATCAACTACAATAAAAACAATCCAAAGAAATCAAACACATGGAGACTAAACAGCATACTAGTAAGCAATGACTGGGTTAACAGATAGACAAAAAAAAAGAAATAAAAACCATCATGGCAACAAATGACAATGAAAACATAACAATCCAGCCAAAACCGGTTTGGCTCAGTGGATAGAGTGTCGGCCTGCGGACAGAAAGGTCCCATCTTCAATTCCGGTCAAGGGAATGTACCTTGGTTGTGGGCACATCTCCAGTAGGGGGTGTGCAGAAAGCAGCTGATCAATATTTCTCACCCATCCATGTTTCTAACTTTCTATCCTTCTCCCTTCCTCTCTGTAGAAAAAAAAATCAATAAAACATATTTTAAAAAGAAAGAAAACACAACAATCCAAAATCTATGGGACACAGCGAAAGCAGTCTTGACAGGGAAGTTCATAGCTCTGCAAGCCTACTACAAAAAAAAAAAAAAAAAAAAAAAAAAAAAAAAAAAAAAAAAAAAAAAAAAAAAAAAAAAAAAAAAAAAAAAAAAAAAAAAAAAAAAAAAAAAAAAAAAAAAAAAAAAAAAAAAAAAAAAAAAAAAAAAAAAAAAAAGCAAAAGATCAACAAAACCAAGAGCGGGTTCTTTGAAAAGATAAAAAAGAATAATAAACCTCTAACCAGACTCACTAAAAAGCAAAGAGAGAGGACCCAAATTAACAAAATCAGAAATGAAAGAGGAGAAATAACAGACCCTGCTGAAATACAAAGGATTGTTAAAAAATACTATGAACAACTCTACTCCAACAAACTGGACAACCTGGAGGAAATGAACATATTCCTAGAAAAATATAACCTTCCAAATTTCAATCAGGGAGAACCTAAACATCTCAATAGACCAATAACTATGGAAGAAATGGAAGCAGTCATCAAAAAGCTTCCAGCAAACAAAAGCCTGGGGTCAGACTGCTTCACAGGGGAGGATTACCAAACATTCAAGAAAGAATTAAAACTTATCCACCTCAGACTATTCAAAAAAATTCAAGAAAAATAAACACTTCCAAGCTCCTTCTATGAAGCCAGCATCACCCTAATACCAAAACCAGATAAAGACAACACAATGAAAGAGAATTACCGGCCAATATTCCTCAAGAACATAGATGCCAAAATCCTCATCAAAATTCTAGCAAATCGGATCCAGCAGTACATCAGAAATATCATACAGCATGACCAAGTAGGATTTATCCCCAGAATGCAAGGATGGTACAATATCTGCAAATCAATAAATGTGATACATCACATAAACAAATTGAGAGATAAAAATCACATAGTCATATCAATTGATGCAGAAAAAGCACTTGACAAAAGCCAACACCTTTTCTTGATAAAAACTCTAAACAAGGTGGGAATAGAAGGTTAATACTTTAACATAATAAAACTCATATATGATATACCCATAGCCAACATCATACTCAATGGTCAAAAACTAAAACCATTTCCCCTAAGAACAGGAACAAGATAGGGATGCCCACTCTCACCACTCCTGTTCCACACAGTATTGTAAGTATTGCAATTAGATAAGAAGAAGAAATAAAAGACATCCAAATTGGAAAAGAAGAAGTAAAGTTGTCCTTATTTGCAGATGACATGATATTGTAAAAACCCGAAAGACTCTTATCAAAAAACTAATAGACTTAATAAATGAATTTGGCAATGTAGCAGGATACAAAATTAACCCCAAGAAATCTATGGCATTTTATACACCAATAGTGAACTTACAGAAAGAGGGACTACAAAAGCAATCCCATTTACCATCACACCAAAATAATTAAGATACCTAGAAATAAATTTAACTAAGGAAGTAAAAGACCTATACATAGAAAACTATAGGACACTGAAAAAAGATATAGAGGAAGATGTAAACAGATTGAAGAACATACCATGTTCATGGATTGGAAGAATCAACATCATTAAAATGTCCATATTACCCAAAGCAATCTATACATTGAAAGCACTCCCCATTAAAATATCAATGACATATTTCACAGATCTAGAAAGAACTCTCCAAAGATTCATCTGGAATAAAAAAAAAGACTCCAAAGGGCGAAAGCAATTCTGAGAAAGAAAAATAAACTAGGTGGGATCTCAATACCAGATTTCAAGCTGAATTACAAAACCACTTGTTCTCAAAACTCGCACAAGAACAAACATATAGACCAATGGAATAGAATAGAGAATCCAGATATCCACCCAAACCACTATGCTCAATCAATATTTGACAAAGGAGGCATGAAGATACAATGGAGTCAAGACAGTCTATTCAATAAATGATGTTGGAAAAATTAGACAGATATATGCAAAAAAAAAGAAATTAGACCACCAACTTACACCATACACACACAAAAAAAAACTCAAAATAGATACAGGACTTAAATATAAGACAGGAAAGCATTAAAATGCTAGAGGAATCCAAAGGCAGCAAAATCTCAGACATGCTGAAGCAACTTCTTCACTGATACTGCTTCTAGGGCAATGGAAGCTAAAGAGAACATAAACAAATGGGACTACATCAAAATAAAAAGCTTTTTTACAGCAAAAGAAACCATCAACAAAACAATAAGAAAGCCCACTGTATGGAAGAACATATTTGCAAATGTTATCATTGATAAAGGTTTAATCTCCAACATCTACAGCCAACTTATACAACTTAATAAACAGAAGATAAATAATCCAATAAAAAAAAATGGGCCACGGACCTAAATAGAATCTTTTTGAAAGAAGACAGAAGGAAGGCCAAGAGACACATGAAAACATGCTCAAAGTCACTAATTATCCAAGAGATGCAAATCAAAATGACAATGCAATACCATCTTACACCTGTCAGAATGGCTATCATCAACAAATCAATAAACTACAAGTACTGAGGAGGATGGAGAGAAAAAAAATAACCCTTGTGCACTGCTGGTGGGAATGCAGGCTGGTGCAGTCACTCTGGAGACAGTATGGAATTTATTCAATAAACTAAAAATGGAACTTCCATTTGACCCAGTAATCCCACTCCTATGAATATATCCTAGGAAACTAGAAACACCAATCAGAAAGGATATATGCACCCCTATGTTCATAGCATCATAATTTACAATAGCTAACATTTGCCATTATGTGCCTGTCAACAGATGACTGGATCCGAAAACAATTTTACATCTACACAATGGAATACTATGCTGCCATAAAAAAATGAAGGAATTCTTACCATTTTCAACAATGTGAATGAAACTGGAGAGCATTATCTTAAGTGAAATAAGCCAGTCAATGAAAGAAAAATACCACATGATCTCACTCATTTATGGATAATAAAGAACATTATAAACTGATGAACAAAAAGATAGATACAGAGACAGTAAAGCATCAGACTGTCAAATTACAATGGGAAGGTTAGGGGAGATAAGAGATCAACCAAAGGACTTGTATGCAAACATATAAGCATGACCAGTGGATGCAAGACTCTGCAGGGGGTGAGGGCATGTACGAGAGTCGGGTGGGAGGGGGCAATGGGTATATACGTAAATATGCAATACCTTAATAAAAAAATATGGAAAAAAATATTCGCCATCTATTTAACCTATTATGATGACACACTGGTTTATAGAAAGAGATATTTTATTCTAAAATCTTTTTGATAAGAATGATAAGGTTAATTATTCTCTCTAGGAGTCTAAATATTTATATAGACTTTTACCTCATTTCATCTAAGTTTTCTTGAAGTATATAGACATTTTATGCCCTTTGTTTTATTTTGCATTTGGTACTTTCTTGCTTTGCTCATATTAAATATGCTCAAAGCCTTCTCTACTTTGGTGTCTTCTATTCAAGCAGTTAAATGGTGCTCCTGCTTTGCAGAAAAGACCACTGAGACCTTGGGCATTGAGAAATCTCACCAAGGTCATAGAATTTGTAACTGGTACCATGAAAATTTGACATCAATCTGAATTATCCAGAGTTCCAGAAAACCATTTCATCACAGAAAATTAAGTTAAAATGTAGAATCACTCTGGCTTTATGTATTATGATTTTTACAAAGAGAACATACATTTTTCTTCAAAACTATACAGAGAAATGATTCCATAACCATTAGTTTTAAGTAGCACTGAATTTGAAAATAATGGTTAGCTCCATTTCTAGGAGAAATATCACACTGATTTTTTTTTTTAAACTTGGCATTTAGCACAGCTCACATTTGATTGTATGACATTATTATTAGGCAGCATGACATCAGCTGTGCATAAAACAGGTTTCTTTTCCTGGGGGATCTGGCAAGGTCAGGCTCTGTCTGTATAGTTTGTTTCTTCTGTTCATGAGAGACAACACTGCTGCTGTATAAATTGTTTAATACAGCCCTCTGAGTTGACTTAAAAAAGCCATTGTATACTTGGCGATCAAAAATCATTTTTGAAAACAAATACAAAGTGGGCCCTCGAGGGAAAAAACTTCAGTGGACTATACCCAGGATGTTTTGAATGAGGGAGACTGGGGCATGTAGTGGACATCTGTTGTGTATGCCCGACTGGCACCTACTCTCCATTCTTCTCAAAACAACAACTCCATTTTCTTTGGGGAACCATCTATGCATTCTCTATTTGAAATTATTCAGTTTTGCCTCAAATGTAAGCCAGACTTCCCAAATCTTTTTAATATGTATTATCCTTGGGGATGTGGGGGAAACTATTGGAAAGTGAAAAGTGCTCATTGTTTTGGGGTGGCTGATCTGAAGAGGTGAAACCTTGGCCATCATCCTACCACGTGGGGAAACCATTCCTGAGAAAGAAGCCAACACAGGGATGAGCTGAACCAAGGGATGGAGAGAGACAGATTTCTGACATCATTTGGGTACATTGGTCCATCATGCCTGAAGCCTGTTCATGTCTTGGCTAATAAATTCCTTTGTGTTTAAACCAGTTTAAGTTGGGTTTCTCTAGGCGTTGATGAAAGAATTCTGACTATTTTAACTGACACATCAAGTGAAGATTATGATGATTCCTAGATAACTCAGTAATTTAGAGCAAGTAGCTCTGAGTTCTAGGTAACAATAAAAACTTCAAGAATCATCAGCCTAATACTAGAAAAATACCTTCTATTGCTAACTGAGGACATTTTTTTACTTAATTAGCTTAGAGATAATGTCAGACATCCAGACATAGAAAGCAGCTGCCAATTTCTATGACCAGGAAAAAGATTCTCTGGGCCCCCAAACTATGTATATATAGGTTGGGGCATAAGCAGGTTTATAGTTTTTTATGAAAAATTTACATATACAAAATCCTAAGCAACCATTATGACTAGATGACTGGATGAGTGGCGGGTAACTATGAGGCACATTGACCACCAGGGGAAGGGCACTAAATGCAGGAGCTGCCCCCTGGTGGTCAGTGTGCTCCCACAGCCAACCTCCCTTGGCCAGGCATGATTTAAGACATATCAGAAATCACATTATCAGTCTTCTTTTTCTTTAACCTGTACTGGTACATAAAGCTTATTACAGCTCCTTCCATAGAGTCAAAATAAAAGTCCTCAACAAGGAAGTTTCTATCCCAGGTATTTTATTACTGGTTGCTGCTTTCAGAACTGTGTTTCATCATTTATAGTAATTCTCTGCAAGGATGAAGGGAAACAGAGCTAGTGGCATGGTTTTTCATTTCCTCTTGGTTCTTACTCATATTGTTGAGTTTGTCTTCCATTCTTTTCAGCCACCTTATGACCATTTCTCTGAATTCTTTCTCTGACAGGTTGCTTGCCTCCATTTCGTTTACTTCCTTCTCTGTCTCTCCCCCTCCCTGTCCACTCTAAAAATCAATGCAAAAATATCTTCAAGAGAGGATTAACAAAAAAAAAAAAAAAGAAAAAGAAGAAGAAAAGATTACATAAAAGCATGTATGTCAGGTGCCAACCACTGTGCAAGACAATAGCACTTAATAAATGGTATCCTTTTGACTTTAAAGGTGAGTGAGAAAATATTTAGCAAAGTACTTAGAATTCAGTAACTACTCAAAAGATCTTGGCATTGTTGTTGGTGTGATGACATGATGATATTAAAAATACTAAATTAAAAAACTAGATGTGCCCTGACTAGCATGGTTCTATGGTTGGAGTGCCAGCCTGAGCACTGCCAGGTTGAAATTTCAATTCCCAGACACCCTATCAGAGTGTGTGTGGGAGATAACCAATCCATTGAGAGATGTGTCTCTCTCACACTGATGATTCTTTCTCTTTCTCTCCTTTCCCCCACCTCCTTTGCACTCTCTCTGAAAATCAATAGAAAAAAATATCAAGATAAAACAAAAATTTAACTTAAAATCTTAGCCCTACTACTTTACTACTTGCTGCCAGAATGAGGCAGACCAAGTCTCTGAGCCTATTTCCTTCATTTATCGATGGAGATGATAATGATGCCCATTTCCCAAGACTAATGGAAGAATGAAATAAAATTATTTATGACAGCACCATTTAGAGTGTAAAACCAAATACTAATGTTTTTATTGCCATTATTGATGGTATTCTGCCTGCACAGAACAATTATTCAGTAAACTTTGAATCAAAATCAATTGAATAATACTATATCCCTAGAGTGGGTTGTGTAACCATTTATCAGCTTTCAATAATATCTGCTTTAACAGTGAAGTGTTCAAGGGCAGAAATAATCTCTCTTAAAATAGCACGTAGGAGAAAGCACTTAGAAACTATGTTTGAAGAATAATTATAAATTTTATCTGTGAGAATCTATACAGTGGCTTTAAACACAAAGGATTTTAGAATGCATGGCAAGGAGTTCCAGCTATTAGATAAAAGAATAAAGATGAAGGGGATCAGAGTCAGAGAAGCAAAATCGTTCTGGTTTCTGTTCCTCTGATAAATGAAACCTTTATGAAGATGTAGCCTAACCCATAAGTAGCATCCTAACTTTTCCCATGAACAGGAAATCTCAGGGATGAGGTTCTAACCCATGGCTACCTAATAGAGTCTCTACAGAGATGCTTTCAAAAGCAACTTCTAAACAAGTAACAAACGCAAAATGAGCCCCGAGTGACCCCAGACAAACCGTTTGACCCCGCTGAGCCTCACTCTTTTCCATCAGCAAAAGAACTACCCTATCCACCTCCAAATAAAGGAGTTTGTTCTCCCAAAGCACCGGGTGTTCCTGAGATGAAGCATGTTCTGTAAACACAAAGTACAATCACTTAATAATTTATAAGTTCTTGTGGGTTTTTTTGTTTTGTTTTGTTTTGGATTTTTATACTGAGACATGGAGTAGTTATTGAAGAGGAACACACACACACACACACACACACACACACACACACATTCTCTCTTTACACTTATAGAAGAAAAAGCTACGTAAGTGAAAGATCTTGCTACAACTTCAGAGTCAACCATACACAAGACAGTAAGCCTGGGAACATTCTATGAAATAATCTACCATAGAGACTGAGATGTATCTTATTCCTAAAGTGATAGGTATATAAGATTTACAGCCATTCAAGAAATAGAATAAACTTCCTGTTAGAAACTGAACAAGCCTTGAAAATACTCAAAAGACAAAGATAGGTCCCACTAGGACAATCTAATGAGGAAGGTGGATGTATAAATGAACAGGTAAAATGTGGAATTGTTACAACTGATGATGTTCAAGATGTTATTGGTACATGGTGATGGAAGTGATTAATTTGTTGTTTGGTTTGGTTTTAATTGACAAGAGCCATATGGACCAATTACAGCTGCTGGGGGCTTTTTGGAGCATTTAATAACTAGCCCTGGGACAGTAGGAAAAAAACAAAAATACTAGCCTGGGTGTTAGAAGACTGAAGCCCATTTCCACCATGAATTAGCTGGGTGAGCCTTAATCTCATTATCTGCAAAACGGATTGGTTTGAAGGAGATTAAGGTTGCTCTAAGCTTCCATATCGATGAAGCCTTTCTAATGTTGTATCTCTTGCAATTTATCTTTTCCTTCATTCCCTCAGCCCTGCATCTTTAAATTATTTGAAGTTAAAAACTATATTTTTCTTTTGTTGTGGAAACCCAACACTATTTTAGGTGGCAAGGGAGGTTCACAGACCACTGTCCAGAAATTGAGATTCCAAATTGATCCTCTGTCAACCAGCAAAAACTTGCCTGCATTTATGCTTCTCTGCTCTCTGGGAGATGGCTTAGCCCTGAGGAATGTTCTTATAAGGTTAAGAAACAGATTCGTGTAAGTGGAATGACAGCGATGACAGCATTATCGTATGTAAATGAAGGGCCATGACAAAGCTTCCTGAAGGGAAATGGACGAACAAGTTGGCTCAATGGGCTACGTATGAAAAATTGATCAACAAAGTACAAAATAATGAACAGCCCTGGGATATTTCCACTGCTCAAGAAAAGAAAACATATTATATTTTATTTCAAAATCCCTGTTGTTAACACTGAAAATTCTTGGTCTCTATGACTCTGAAGAATTTTCCAGTCAGGACTTCTGAGCAGGTCAGAGCTCACAGTGACAGTTCAGGCTGCCAGAAAGGGCTGGGGAATTGCCCAACGAACAAACTGCCTGCGAGGTTGAGAACTGTCAAAACTTCACCAAAAAAAGGCTATTTTAAATCACACCATTGCCCTCCATTCCAATAATCACAGGCTGTTGTTGTTCCTTGTGATTAAGCCCCTATCCCAGTGGTCAGCAAACTCATTGGTCAACAGAGCAGCAAACCACGGCTCGCAATCCGCAGTTTGCCGACGACTTCCCTAGCCAGTTTAGTTCAGTGGGTAGAGCATCAGCCTGTGGACCAAAGGGTTTGTTTCCAGTCAAGGGCATGTACCTTGATTGCAGGTTCCTTCCTGGCCTGGACCTTGGTCAGGGCTTGTGCAGAGGCAACCAATTCATGAGTTTCTCTCACACTGATGCTGCTCTCTGTCTTTCCTTTTCTCTTCCATTCCCCTAAAAATTTAATGGAAAAATATCCTTAGGTGAGGATTAGCCATAGATAGATAGATAGATAGATAGATAGATAGAGAGATAGATAGATAGATAGACAGACTGACAGACAATAGATAGATAGATGATAGATGGATGGATGGATGGATGGATGGATGGATGGATAGATAGATGATAGATAGATAGATAGATAGATAGATAGATAGACAATAGATAGATAGATGATGGTGGATAGATAGATAGATGATAGATAGATAGATAGATAGATAGATAGATAGATAGATAGATAGATAGGTGATAGATTATAGATAGATAGATAGATAGATAGATAGATAGATAGACAGACTGACAGACAATAGATAGATAGATGATAGATGGATGGATGGATGGATGGATGGATGGATGGATGGATGGATAGATGGATAGATAGATAGATAGATAGATAGATGATAGATAGATAGATAGATAGATAGATAGATAGATGATAGATGGTGGATAGATAGATGATAGATAGATAGATAGATAGATAGATAGATAGATAGGTGATAGATTATAGATAGATAGATAGATAGATAGATAGATAGATAGATAGATAGATAGATAGAATACACACACCATTATTTGAGGGTGGCAAAGGACGGGGGAGCTACTTGGGTTCCTCCTTGAACTTAAACTTCAGATTTTGCAGGAGTGAAGGCAGTTTTATGTAGAATAATGGTTCAATCAGAGCCCACATTTCCATGAGCTAAAGTCACTTTCTCTTTGCAGCCCGATTCGCTTCCCAACATGCCAGGAGCTGTGCTAGCAGAGGAACAACCAGGTTCAGTCTATCTGCTGCTCTTAAGGCCTCCTGTGAAACCCCGCCTCCTGTGAAACCCCGCCTCCTGTGAAACCCCGCCTCCTGTGAAACCCCGCCTCCTGTGCCTGGGGTGCCAATAACCCAGACCCCGCATGCAAGCACAGGCCTTCAGATTAGGACCCTCCACTCCCAGGGCACTCCTCCCCTCTTACCACCTTACTGTTGCATTGCTAAGGATTTTCCTTTCAATGGTTTTTAATTAATATTTCAAGTAACATCAGACTCAGACTTGGCTGTCAGCATGGATGTGCATTGCCTTCCTTCTTTGTTGTTGTTTTTGAGAAAAAGCTTAAAGCCTAGTAATTAAAATGCTGATTAACTTTTAAATACTGAAGTATTTTATTCTGCTTCTGAGAACTTCATGAATCAAGCTGCGATGTGGGGCTGAGGGGTTTTCAAATGTGGAGCCTTAAGAAAAAGGGCAAGTGACGCTCAATTGAATGCCCAGGGATGTTAGGAACACAAATGAATGCCAAGGAGGAGTGTTAGCTCTGCAGAGCATAAACCTTTGCAAATGCCAATGGCTAGGAGAGATTGGAGCACTGACCTTCAGGACGGTGAGGGAGAGGATGGTACAGAGATGAGACCTGGGAAGTAGGAAAGAGCCAGGTCACAGGAAAGAATTTGACTTAATTCCAAGACTAAGAGAAAGACAGGCAAGGCCGTAAAGTAGGGGTCTGATGTGATCTGATATGTTAGTAAAATAATGTTTTTACATTTTTAATTAGCTATTAATGTGCATACATCCATATGATCGCTAATACACTGAAGGCTTACTATGTTCCAGATGATATTCCAAGTACCCTATGGACTAGGTATGATTGCTATACTTCTTTATAGCCAGGGAAGATAAGGCCCAGAAAGTGAAGGACTTTGCCCATAGTGACATACCTTATAAGTGGCAGAACTATAATTTAGAACCCAAGCAATATGATTGAAGTGCTGATACTTTTAACCATTATGATATACACTACAGGGTTAAGTCAATTATCAGTCAATCTAAGGTTACTGATATTACCCTACACCCACAACATAAATTGTGCTCCAAAGAATTTATACAGAATTTACTCTACAGTCTCCTAGGTAGATAATGTTGTAAGTATGATGAATTCTGGATCTTCTATTAGTTTCCATTTTCCCAGCAATAAGGGATTTCTGGCATGCGTGATAAGTGCACTCTCATGCCTGAAAGGAATTTTCCATAGGAAGCATCTCAGAATAATGATGATAATGATAATAGTAACAAGTAACATACTTAAGGCAAAGTATCCTTTACCCTCAAATGTCTCCTCTCGCTTTCCTGTTTTAATTCACATATAGATATTCCATTAGGGCACTTGTTTTTCTAAATAAAGTTAATTTTTATATATTTTTTCAATTACAGTTGACATACAATATTATATTAGTTTCAGGTGTACAAAATAGTGAACAGAAATTTAGCAATCTTGCGAAGTGATTAACCCAATAAGTCTAGGACTCATCTGACACAATACATAATTATTGCAATATCATTGACTATATTCCCCATGCTGTACTTTACATCCTCATGACTATTTTTGTAACTGCCAATTTATCCTTCTTAACTCCTTCACATTTTTCACCTGTCCCCCATGCCCTCTCCCCTTTGGCAACCAGCAGTTTGTTCTCTGCATCTATGTGTCAGATGATATTCGGTTTCTATTTTGTGTATTCATTTATCTTATTTTTTAAGATTCTATAGATAAGTGAAGCCATATGGTATTTGCCTTTTTCTGATTTATTTCACTTGCATTTTACCCTCAAATTCATCTATCCACCTATTCATTCATCCATGCTATATATTGGCAAGATTTCACTCCTTTTTATGGCTGAGTAATATTCCATTGTATATATGTAACACTCTTTTATCCATTGGTCTCTTGACGGACATTTAGGTTGCTTTCATATCTTGGCTATTATACAGAATGTTTCGATGAACATAAGGGTGCATATATCTTTATGAATTAGTGTCTTGGATTTCTCCAGTTAAATACTCAAAAGTGGAACCCTCATACACTGTTAGTAGGACTGTAAATTGGCACTTCTTTCTTTTCAGCTTTTGCAGCTGTTATATTCTCTCCAAATGATAGAAGTGGTATCTGCCTTGCTACTCTAAATAAAATTAGACCTTTCTTCAAATCACACCTACTTCTCCTCCTTGTTAATTCATCTAGTGACCTTCCCAAGACTTCTTGCGCAGTGATTCCACCACTTTCCTATGAGCCAGCAGTCCCTTGTCTGGGTTCCATGACTCATCAGCATAATCACACTCTTGTAAATACTGTTTTACCTCATCACACTTGATTACCAAAGCACCTGACCATTTGTTTTCTCAGCCACTGAGATTGTTAGCACTTTAAATTTGTGAGTGCCAACTTTAAATGCACTTTAAATTTCATTCCTGCCCCCAAGTGAGTGTATGCCATAGCCCCAGGTAAATTATTTGGAAAATTTTCAGATGCCTGGACCTGACCCCAAACCAATTAAACCAATCTCTAGAGGTTGGGCAACATTTACTGTGACTTTAAACGATTTTATTCTAATCTACAGAGATGGTTAAACATCACTGCTTTCACCACTTTTAGCTACTGATCTTGCTTCACACTTCTGTGAGAAAAAAAAGCCATCTGATAAGAATTTCTTCATCTTTCTATAACAGATTCACAAAATTCTATCTCCAGATTATCTCCAAACGTGTCACCATCTCATCCTCTCCACTGCTGCACCCCTGGCCAAGTCATCATCATCTCAGACGATCTCTGGAGATTCCCACTGGCTTCCCTAGTCCTGTTCTACCTTACAAACTGTTCTCTACTAAGCATCTTCATGTTATAAACACTCTGTGATTTTTCATTTCAGTAAGAATATAATCTGAGCTTTTTGCCAAGGCCTTTAATGTCTGTGTGATCCTTTTCCTGTTTAACTACCAAATCTCATGTCCATCTTATTCCATCTTCTCTTCTCAACGTATAATTCAAACACTACCCTCAATCATTCCACAACTCAGGAGCCTCCCATAGCTGCTGCTTCTGGCATGACCTCTGACCTACCCTCTTCTCCGCCTCCACATTTAACTTGGCTAACTCCTACTCATATGTAGACTTTGCACCTAAATATCTCTTCTACAGAGAGATCTTCTCGGTTTCCTAGTAAAACTTTGTTCCTCCTATTTTCCTTTCTCATAACATGCTGAGTTTTCCTTGTGAATACTTTTCATTCTCTGAAACTATATTTCAAATCTATGTTGAGTCATTTAATAGACATAAGGTCCTGAGTTCAGGAACCACAATGAATAATAGCTCTCCATGACATACAAAGCATGGTGCCTCTCACATGGTAGAAAAGCTGTATCTACCTGATCATTTGCTATACTGAAAAACGTAATTTTAAATCACCTTGATCTCATTTTTTAGGGAATCATGGCAATTGATTCATATTTTTAATTATGTCAAACAATTTAAAATTATGATTATAATGTTGTCAAACTCTATTAAAAACAGATTTAATTATACCATCAATAGGTCATGTGTAAAGCATTATTTTCATAGCAATATATATATTTTCTAACACCCAGAATATAGTCTATTCTGCAATTACAACACGTCTAGGATTAAATTCACATCAGAAAATTTCCATGTAATAAATGGATTATCTGTATCTGCGATTTCTTACTTTGTCACCTTGATCAAATTAAATATTTATGCACTAATTCAATTTTATCAGTCAATTCAAAAGACCTTCTTTTGGCTATACTGATTCTTTTATTGGATATATTTGCAATTTAATTTACTCTTATCTGTACAACTTCATTCTATCTTTTTTTGTTCTTTTATTCATTTTTAAGTTGAATTCTGAGATCATTAACTTCTAGTCATTAAATCACAGATTGGCAAATTATAGCCTGCAGAGCAAATCAAGCTATTTTTCTATGCCTACAGGGCTAATAATGGTTTTTACATTTTTAAAGGGTTGTAAATAAAATATTAGAAAGGTATATGTGACAGAGACCCTATATAGCTAACAAAGCCTAAAATATTTACTCTCTGGCCTTTTACAAAGAGTCTTTGATTTGAATAATGCTTTAACTGCATCTTATAATTTTGATATACAGTATTTTCATTATCACTTACTTGTAAGTATTTATATTAGCCATTATTTCACTTTGATCAAAAATTATTTGGAGTGTATTTTTGGTATTCTAATAAGTGTCATTTTGTATTTTGTTTCATAGTTGATGCTAACTAGTTTCTTTGGGGTAAGATGATTTGGCATGTACAATAGCAAACATGACAGAAGTCCGCTGTGCTTTATGACCTACCACCTGATCAATATTTTTTCATCATATAGGTATGCTTAAAAACAATCTTTATTTTTTTTCAAATCTTGCCTGTGCAATTGTATTTATATCTACTAGATATAGTTATTTAATCAGTTCCTTCAAATCATCTATATCTTTATTGACATTTTGTTCTTTGATCTATTAACTACTAGAAAATATGGGCTAATATCTCCTATGACAGTTGTAAATTTATCAATTTGTCCTTGTACTTCCAAATATTTTTGCTTTATGTATCTTGGAGCTATATTATCAATTGCATCTAAGTTTAAAATTTCAACATCTCTTGGTTATTTGAACCTTTAATTAATATATAGAGTGGATTTAGTAATGCTTCCTGCCTTCAAAATAACTTTATCTTATATTAGTATACCTATAGTAATAATTGTGTAATTAGTATTTGTCACTTTCAAACTTATGTATCACTATAAATAACAGTTAACTGGATTATTATAAACATATGTAAATCTGTCATTTAAATAAATATTTATTTTGATTACTAATATATTTGGATCCCTTTTACCATCTTGTTTTTACTATTATTCTTTATCAGGTTATTTTAATTTCAAACTTAATTTTAACTCTTATCCCATTTTATCTAGCAGAAAAAAATAATGCATGCTAATTACCATCTATATACATAAAAGCCTACAGGACCAGCCTAATGGCTGATCATTTGACTGTCCAACCAGTAGCTATGATGTGCACTGACCACCAGAGAGCAGGCACTCAATGCAAGAGTGGAAACCACAGGCATAGAAACATGGAACAGACTGATGAATCTCAGAGGACAGGAGGTAGAGGGGAGGGTGGAAAGAGATTAACCAATCTTATATGCATACTAGAGGCCCAGTGCACGGGTTGGTGCACTAGTGAAGTCCCTTGGCCTGGCCTGCACCCTCTTGCAATCCAGGACCCCTCAGGGGACGTTGGAGAGCTGGTTTTGGCCCAATTCCTGCAAGCCAGGCTGAGGAACCCCACCATTGCATGAGTCCATGCACCGGGTCTTTAGTAGAAATATAAAAATTCTTACTTAACTTGACAAAATCTATGATTAATCAATTTATTTACCAGTTTCCTTAAACTGTAATTGTTCTCCTTTATGTACCACATATTAACCGTAATTTAGTTGATCTTGCTTATTTTATATACCCTCAAAATAGATAATGTTATTGATGTCATACATATTCACTTTTTGTTTTATAGTTTACCTAAAGTGCTGCCATGTCTTTTTGATTCTCAAGTATTCTTTATATAGTCAATCCTCATTATTTGTGAATTCTATATTTATAAATTTTCCAGTTTGCTAAATTATATTTGTAACCCCAAAATCAATCAGTGTGGTACTTTTCCAGTCATTCAGAGACATGCACATGCTCAGAGCTACAAAAAATATTGAGTTATGCAATCCACATGTTTCAAGCTGAGGTAGAACAAATGTATCACTCTGATTTATAGTTTTAGTTCTCATTCTTTAAACATATATCCTTTTATGATATACTTAATGCCAGTCTTTTGTATTTTACTTGGTGTTTTTGCAGACTAAATAGCCCCCAAGCATTGTGCTGAGATTCTGTATAGTGTTATTAAGTACAAGGAGGCTGTGATATGTCTTAAAAAGAAGAATAAAAAATATGTTGGAGTCTGGTGGGCATGGCTCAGTGGTTGAGTGTTGACCTGTGAACCAGAAGGTCACTGTTCCAATCCCAGTCAGGGCTCATGCCCCAGTTATGGGTTTGATTCCCATGGGAGGTCATACGGGAGGTAGCCAGCCCATAATTTTCATCACTGATGTTTCTATCTCCCTATCCCTCTCCCTTCCTCTCTGAAGTCAATAAGAAATACAGTGGTACCTGGAGATACGAGTGCCCTAACATACGAGATTTTTGAGATACGAACTGTCGAGTGAGTGATTTTTGCTTTGAAATACCAGCAACATTTGAGATAGGAGTAATCGCATGGATCAGCCGGCGCACACGACCCACCAGTTTACCTCGACTCGAGTGTCTCATAGTTTCCCATGCCTCAAGGTTACAGAACAAATTAAATTCGTATCTCAAGGTACCACTGTATATTAAAAAAGAAAAAAAAATGTGTAGATAAGGGTTTTTTCAGGCATGAATTAGTGCTGTTGGCCATAAGCTTAATGTTAATGAATCAATAATACTTATTACATAAAGTATCTTTAAACAAATTTTGATAAAATAAGGTTATATATTGACTAGCTGGCAAAAATGTTACAACCAACGAGTCAGAAGAACACAACTCTATATTTTCCCTAGGATAAATGTTTAAGTATTTGCTAACTGAGTTTTCAAAGACATTTCATAGACCATAACTGCAACAAATGACAAGAATCAACTGTATTATTTAGACATTAGAGGCCCAGTGCACAAAATTTGTACACAGGGGAGCAGGGTGATCCTCAGCCCAGCCTGCTCCCTCTCCAATCTGGGATCCCTCTCACAATCCAGGACTGCTGGTTCCAGGCCTGCCTGCCTTCCTGATTGCCCCTAACTGCTTCTGCCTGCCTGCCAGATCACTCCCTAAGCACGCCTTTACCAGCCTGATTGATGCCTAACTGCACCCCTACCAACCTGATGCCCCTAATTGCCTTCCCCTGCAGGTCTGCCCCCCCCCCAACTGCTCTCCCTTCAGGTCTGGGTCCCACCCAACTGCCCTTCCCTGCAGGCCCAGTCACCCCCAACTTCCCTTCTCTGCTGGCCTGGTCACCCTTAAATGCCCTTCCCTGCTGGCCTGATCACCCACAACTATTATCCCTTGCAGGCCTGGTCCTAACTGCCCTCCCCTGCTGGCCATATTGTGGCAGCCATCTCATGTGTTGGAGTGACAGTCAATTTGCAAATTACTCTTTTATTAGATAGGATAGATGGGTGAGGGCCAGCTGGTTTGTCCCAAATCAGGGTGGGGTTCCCTTGGGGCATAGGGCAGCCTGGGATAAAGGCCTATGGTGGTTTTCAGGCCAGCCATGCCCCCCAGCAACTCAAATGAAGACCCTGGTATCTTGGATTTCTTAATCTTCTACAATTAAAACTTTGTAGCCTGGAGCAGAGCCAAGCCTCCTGCTCTCTCCAGCTCCATGGCTGCCACCATTTTTGTTGGGATTTATTTATCTTCTATAATTGAAACTTTGTAGCCTTGAGTGGAGGCCGAAGCCTGCCAGGGTGTGTGGAAAGCTTGGCTTCCTCCTTTGCTGGGGAAACCCAAGCCTCCTGTTCACTCCATGGCTGCAGCCATCTTGATTTGCATACTCACTCCTGATTGACTGGTGGGCATGACTTGTGGGTTAGCAGAGTGGTGGTTAATTTGCATATTACTCTTTTATTAGATAGTATACATTAATGGAATGCATCATTAATGAAATGTATATTAGAAATAATCTGTTTTCATTTTTTTAAATACACTTTTATTTTTATCTCCCTCTTTACAGATAGTTTCACTAAGTGTAAAATATCACATTGATAATTACTCTTTTAGCACATCAAAAAAGCTTTTTTATTGTTTTCTGTCTCCTTTATTACTACTGAGACATCAGTTATCAGGCTAATTATTTATCTTTTTAAGTAATCATTCTTTTTTCTCTGATAACTTTTAGACATTCTTTTGTTATTCTGAAATCTGCTAAATTTGGTTGGTGCTTTTTATCACTTCTGAAAAATGACCATTGATTATTTTCTTTTTGACCATTGCATCTCCTCCACCTCCCTTTTTGAAAACTAGAAAATATGTATTTTAGATCTCAATTTACCCTTCCACATCTTTATAACTCTTGAAGGTTTTCTATTTCTTTGTTTGTCTGTGATTACCTGTGACTATTTTTTAAGATTCATTTTCAAAACACTTCCCTTCATCTATGTTACTCAGAAATTTAGCAATTCACTGACTTCCTAATATTATGTATAATATTTTCTAATATTGAAGTTTTGATTCTTAAAAATATTTTGTCAATGTTTGTATTTCCCTACTCCTTATAATGCTTTTTTTTTAATCCCAAACACACATATTTGTATCTGTTATTTCTGATAACTACCATCTACACAATTTAGACGGTTCCAGTTGATACTTCAGCAAGGTGCTTCATTTTCTTCCCTTATGATTTTTAATTTGTCTTCATACATCCCGCATCTTTGTCTGTGATACGTTTTTGAAGTCTGGGTTTGAATTCTTTCTCTCTAGGGCAGTGGTTCTCAACCTTTCTAATGCCACAGCCCTTTAATACAGTTCCTCATGTTGTGGTGACCCCCAGCCATAAAATTATTTTTGTTGCTACTTCATAACTATAATTTTGCTATGTTAATGAATCGTAATGTAAATATCTGTGTTTTCCAAAGGTCTTAGGTGACCCTGCTAGTGGTCACAACCCACAGGTTGAGAACCGCTGCTCTAGGGAGAATTTGCATTTGGTTCTTTCAGGAATTTGGGGTCATATCTGCCTTGAGACTAAATTTCCAGATAAATTCTCAAGGTGTAAGTACTTGCCCTAGGCTAGCTATACTCTGCAATGATATTTTCTTTGCTCATTCTTCCCTAAGCCAAGAGTGATATATGCACATTTCCCTTTAGCTCCCTACAAGGCAGGTAACTCCTGTAATTCACCACTTGGTTGCCATTTCAGAGCACCTGATGTACGCAAGGTGAAAGTGTTGCCAGTGGAATGTGTTTTTTGCAGTACCTCAAAGAAAAGCATTTCTGGGGACCCAAAAGGGAGGATGAGGTCTAGTGGTAATATTCATTTTATGAGGCAAATCAAAAAGAATCCCCTCCAATGGCCCATCTCCATCTGTCCCGCCATGGAAAATCAGAAAGCCAGAAATAGAGTCCATGTCTAGAGATTCCATGTCACAGTAAAGCTTAGTCCTAGTACTGTGTTTGGCTAGCTTATCTTGTGTTCCTGGCTTCAGTTGTTGCTTTGCTGCTGTACCCAGGCATTTAAGAACTTGGAAATACGCAATATGTGGATGAAAAGGGAACCACATACTAAACCTGAGACGCTCAGGGGAGAGGCTTGCATGGCAGCACTACGAGCTCAGAGAACTAAAGTAACCACATAGCATGGTCTGAAAGTACAGTTTTCTAACTAAAAACAATTCAGGGCAGGTAGTTATGTCCTGGGCGGTTATCTTTCTTGACAAAGGTGGAGCCTGTCTTACTGTCTTTTTGCATCTACAGTGACATACCTTTGGTATGTCAGGGTAACTTTATTTTTCCAGTCCCCTCAGGCAAAATCTCCCACTGGAGCAGAAGACCACAGAGCCTCTCCTTGCTATTGCTGTCATGTTAATTGTTAACTCTTAACTCTTCCATACCCAGCAAAGTTAAAGGAGTATGTGTCTATTCAATTCATTTTACTTTTATCCAATCCTAGAGATTCCCCCCTGCTCTGCTTTCTCCTGCTCACTAATTAATTTATCACCAATGAATTTGGTCAATGGGTTCTTTGCCTAACTTGAGACAGAAGTAGTTCTTAATGTTTTCTTCCTCATAAACAGAATGGCTTTTTTTTTCCCTTGGAGTTTTCAAAGAGCTTTTAAACTAACTTATTATTACAAATTATTCAGTAGCTATAGTATTTGGGGGGGGGGGGGGCCTCTGTGCAGTACACTGAAAAATACCATAGCAAATAAAAGAGATATTACCTGTTCTTAGGAGTTTACTACCTAGTATAAAAGGTAGGTCTAAATTGAAAAATTTATCTGCCTATGAAATTATCAAATTCATAATTGCCAGGTCTGAATGAGGACAAGTCTCCCTTTCTCACTTACGCTGTTCTGCTTTATCCTATTAGAAATGTACAAATATGAATGCTGAGAGTGAAGCAGGCCAGATAACACTACACCATGATCCTTCAAAGCCAGAGCCAGACAAATGGAACCACATTTTTAGTTCATAGTGTATAGAATTTTCGTTTGAATGGGAACTTGCTGCAGTGAAAATGCCTCTATGCTGAAATGCATGTCACTGCTGGAGATTACCTGGACCATGTATTCATTGCAAGAATTGCTTCTCCAACAGGAATAGTATATTTGTATGTATGAAAAATGTATAAACGTGCAAGGGAATCGGATCCACTGTTAATTGGATGTTAATTTCTAAATTGAATTGACATATGTTTCCTTATAACTTTGGCTCATTTCCTCCATTTTCTACTTGAATTCAGATAGAACAAACCCACATGTATTATTATAATGTTTCTCAGACTCTTGAGCATAGCAAGAGTTGATACTACATATATTTGTGTTTTGGCATAGTCAGAGATTATTGAGCAAATATTATTGGCATGATAGGTTGAAAGTTGTATGAATGGCAAAAAAAAAGTCTTGAAAGTTAAAGACAGGTATCTCCCAGCAACTATTTATTTACATTTCAAAGAGGAATAAATCTAGGGATTATCACCTTTTCCTCCCCAGAGAAGGTTTACATTAAAGAGCAAAATGCTATCTCACCTTCCTTCCACTTCCTTGTCTTCCACTCCTTCTCCTTCTCCCTCTTTATCTCTGTCCTCTCAGGGATAAAAGGAACAGCTGTGCCATCAGCCCCTAAACAAGCTCTGAGATTCATAATTTGGGAGTTCCTTTCCCCACTGTATGTTATGGTGACATCTTCCCTCATTATGTTACCCCACAGGGGTTTGGGTGATGGGGAACTGATTAAAATGTGCTGTGAGTAATTAAAAGCCTGGTGTCTGAGCCAGAAACCTCGTATTTCCTGTCAGAGTAAAATAAATACAATGACTTAGCACAGGATAGCTAATATTAAGACTTCTCTTCTTCAGGCTGAACATCTTGAGATTCCTCAAGCCTCAAGCTAATTATCATTCCCCCGAGTACATTAATAATTGTTCGCTATTAGCATTCTGGTTTGCCAATGCCTTCCCTAAAATAGCCCCTGGAATAAAATAATAAGTAAAACCTAGGAAACTTTATGTCAGTCTTCTTAATCCAACTTTACATGTTTTTGTTAGTATACGGGACAGGATACAACTCAAAGAAGACATTTCTCTGTGTCCTTGTGCTGATGAGGCATGACATCAGTCTTCCTTAGGCCATCTAAATTAACTAGAAAACCTGTCCCAGCCTTCTGCACATCTGGGTAATGTCTCCTATTACAGTGGTTGGCAAACTGCGGCTCACGAGCCGAGGTTTGTGGCTCTGTTGACTGATGAGTTTGCTGACCGCTGGGATGAGGCTTAATCACAAGGAACAACAGTCTGTAATTATTGGAATTGAGAGTCTAGGTCAGCGGTCGGCAAACTCGTTAGTCAACAGAGCGGCGTGGCTCATAAGCTGCAACTTGCGGACCACTGTCCTATTAGATATTCCTTGGCAGGCTTGGAATACTGCCTGTAGACTTCTGGAAAAAATCCATAGCATTTTGAGTCCAATATTATCTCAGGAGATTGGAAATCAGTCCTAACATCTGCTTTCAAGTTGTCTTCAAATATGATCACATAAAGTGAACTTGAGTTATGAATTCAACTTTTAAGTAAAGTTATGCAGTTGTGCCAGGTGAACTCTATGCAATAGTAAACATTACTGGGGAAGTGAGATGGTACTTAAGAACAAATGTCCTCATTTAACATGAGAAAAATAAAGCCAAAGTAAAAGTTTGCCCCAAATCTCAAAGTATGTGATAGGATGGTTTTTAATTTGAATTCTTGAAGGCTGCGAATTTAGACAGTGCACATTATCACGATGGTCAGCCAATGACTACATGTGATAATCATTCTTGAACACAAATTGTCACTCATTGGATATGAATAGTTTTATGTCTCCTAGAAACATTTTAGGACATTTTCTGGTCAGGCACATCAGGTGCTAGCTCTGAAACATTGACAAATCTGTGACAAAGACAATATACTAAATGGCCATGTATTGTTTGCAAGAGAAATTTCCGTAAGCAGGAAACCATGTTTTAAAAATATTTTTTTTCCATTAGCACCCATTTGTTATATGATCTTTTGCTTATCTGAACAGTTTGATTCCTCTATTTGCTTTCAAAAGATCCCCAGTAGGTGCTATAAATAGCCTTTATATAAACATTCAGGGATATGATAAAGCATCATTTAGAAAGCCTTTCTTAACCTAGGATTCCTGTTTTTAACCACCATCAAAGTCAACTTAATCCTTCTCCCTTAGCGAAAATTATCAGCAAGGATTAAGTTATTATAAAATAAAACACAATGGGTCAACTTTTTACCTGTAAGTATAGATACTCAAAGTCAGTGGTCGGCAAACTGCGGCTCCCGAGCCACATGCGGTTCTGTTGACTAGTGAGTTTGCCGACCACTGGGGTAGGGGCTAATTCACAAGGAACAACAACAGCCTGTAATTATTGGAATCGAGAGTCTAGGTCAGTGGTCTAGGTCGCGAGTCCCCGTTTGCCGACCACTGCTCAAAGTAATGCATCCTCAAATTTCTCACATCTTTACAGCCTGGCTTTCTTTCTGAATAAAGGGAACGGTCTTATTATTTTAACTGCTAATAGCATTCCTCTCAGACTTGCCTCTAACTCGTCGTTTCTATTCTGGTGTTCTTTGTTAGAACTTTGCATTTGTGATTGAACAGGTTCCAAAAGAGAGGCTTTGTGTGAACAGTGCGCTCCCTCCTGCCATGCTCTGGCTGATAGGGTACAAGATACTTCACAGCAAGTTTACCTTGCAAATGCACTTCTCTCGCTGAACTGGGCAGCAGTCCACACTCCAAATGCCAGCAGCTCCCCGGTGAGCCCTGAGTTGTCAGCTAATTTCAGCTAAAAATAAACCCTACAGTGGGGGGTTTTCCATTAATTATGCTTAAGAACTAGTTAATTGTCCGCCTGGTGTTAAAAAGCAACTTTGCCGAAAGGTTTCAGAGTTGCATTAAAGCTTTTTGCACTTCGTTGTCCCTGAAAACCCGTGGCACTCGCTCCAGTGAGGTGTTCGGCAGCAGGTCACGCCTCCTGTCTTCCATGGCAGCTGATCCATGTACCCAAGTGACAACAGAGCACAGTCGTCCCAGTCTTTTCTAAAACCATCCAGCCAGGTGTCTTTTTCAGTTTTCAAGACCAGGGCTCTATGGAGGGAGCATATTGGGATGCGATTATCATCATTACTATTATCAACCTCTGAGAATCAGGCCATGTATGTTTTTCCCACCCCAGCAACAAAAAGTCAACAAAAACACACACAACAACAAAAGCAACACAGTAGCTTAGCATCTACCTCAGCACTTTCCATATAGCTCCAATTAGTTTAGCTGTAGCTCCAAAGACACTTCATTGTTTCCGGTGGTTAACCACAATGTCTTATCAAAGGGAGCATGTTCACTGTCACTTCGCGAAAGTCGTTTCTTCCTTTGTGAATCTGGCAGCGGAGAATTTCAAAGATAACCAGTGTGGGGTTGGTGTCCCTACACCCGCCAAAGCTGTCAGGCCTCATTACCTCCAAGACAAAAATTACAGGCTAATGTATGAAATGCTTGAATAGGACAGCGCCCTGCACCATCTCGGCTGTGCTCAGATGGGGTGACACCAGCAGCCCACAGGCCGCACTTCAGCCGTCTCCCCACTCCGTGTACATCACGGTTCCCGGAAGTGGAGAGATGGTGAGCACCCAAGTCAAAATCTAATTGCTCGATTTACTGCCAGCGGGCCCAGCAGAGCTGCTTCTCCTGTGAACGCAAGGCATTCATCCTAACGGCCCCCACTTCCAGGGGCCTGTCACGAAGGAAACACACTTGCCTGGTGAATGCTAGCATCGCAGCTCCCAGCCCCAATTTGTCTCTTTTAAAAAGCAAACGAGAAGTCAGTTTGAGGGGTTTGCTCTGATTCTAGAAAACACATCGCTTTCCACGGAGAAGTCGATTTTTTGTTTCTAAGTAGTTCTAATTTTCCCGTCACTTTTTAAAAATTCACATGTCTCTCTAGGACAGTGGTTCTCAGCCCTCCTAATGCCACGACCCTTTAATACAGTTCCTCGTGTTGTGGTGACCCCCGACCATAAAACTATTTTCGTTGCTACTTCATAACTGTAATTTTGCTGCTTTTATGAATCATAATGTAAATATCTGTGTTTTCCGAGGGTTTTAAGCAACTCCTGTGAAAGGGGTCATGACCCACAGGTTGAGAACCGCTGTCAGGGGTCGCCTAAGACCACCAGAAAACACAGATATTTACATTATGATTCACAACAGTAGCAAAATTACAGTCATGAAGTAGCAACGATAATAATTTTACGGTTGGGGGTCACCACAACATGAGGAACTGTATTAAAGGGTCGCGGCATTAGAAAGGTTGGTGTAACTGCTCTAGGAGGTTTCTGCCTCGAGACATTTACAGCTAAGTCCTTGAGCGCATTTTTGCATCCACCAAACGAACACAGGAGGTCACATTTTGACATCTATCACACTGACAGTGACAGTGAACTTTCCCTCCTCCCGCTTACCCATCCAGCATCCGCACTTGGCTAACAAGGAACTCAAAATCTCTTCCTGCCTGAATTTGAGCTGTAAACTCCAGCCTTCCTTCCTAAATCGCTATTCTGCTCATGGTGCATGGAGAATATGAGCTTCCCCCTCAATGGGAATGAATCGCTCTCTTCTCCTCACCAGACAGATGCCTGAGCATGTATGTCTCTCATATTTCCAATCTGGAAATCTTTAAAATTGTCAAACTGTGGAACACTTTCAGGAAAGCTTAGATTGTTTGGAAGAATAAGGTAAAAGAGAAAGGTCCTAAGATTTGAAGTGAGACAGACTCAGGTAGGAGTCTGTCTTACCAGCTTTAGTTTGCTAAACTCGGTTTTCCTATCTGTAAAATGGAAGGAAATTATGCCTAGTTTATAGGAATGTTGGGAGGAGTAAGAACTATAATGTAAGACATTCACACTGGAGAAATTCAATGGATCTTTTGAGGGTATTTTACTTCTAATTCATCTATAAAACATTTTCATTTGCCAAATGTTAGGAGATTTATAGTCATAGAATAAGAATCTAGGCTATTACATCTACTTACAACAGCAGTTCTTAACCTGTGGGTCGTGACCCCTTTGGGGGTCAAATGACCCTTTCACAGGGGTCGCCTAAGACCATCAGAAAACACATATTTCCCATGGTCTTAGGAACCAAGACACTGCTCCTCGGTGTAGCAAAGTGTAGCAATGTAGTTTACTGTTATCATATGAAGACTGTTACCCATGCTACACCATGATTCAAGACAAAATTTCATTTATTTGTAATTAGAAATAAATATTTCACAATATAAAATTACATATTGTTTTTGTGATTAATCACTATGCTTTAATTATGTTCAATTTGTAACAATGAAAATACATCCTGCATATCAGATATTTACATTACAGTTCATAACAGTAGCAAAATTACAGTTATGAAGTAGCAACGGAAATAATTTTATGGT